>JAQZBX010015199.1:0-37785 GCA_029593785.1 Cabassous unicinctus
AGCTTTCAGTCCAATGAGTCAGCAGCAAATTCCACTAATATTGCACTTGGATCTTGAGCTATTTTTTTTTTTTTTTAAATACCACAAGCTTCTTCTGCTTTATCCTTGAATTAAGAATATATAGCCTTTTTGCCTCCAATATTTATGCTGACACACTAAAACAAAAAGCAATAGGCTGGACACAAAGTATCTCATGTACTTCAGAGGTCAGAGTTCCTTTGAAGCACCTTAACACATCACTTTATGGATCAAGGACAATGTGGCATAATGGAAGTATTTCTCTTAAAAGATTGTGCAGTAAGACCAGAAGCATCTCTGCTGGGAAATCAAAATGTCATTAGTGGAAACTGCAAATTTAGACCTCAGTGAATATGGTCATCATTTGACTCAGTTCTGTTGTAAAATAAGATTTTCCAGTTCATCAG
This sequence comes from Cabassous unicinctus, assembly GCA_029593785.1. Classification (NCBI taxonomy): domain Eukaryota; kingdom Metazoa; phylum Chordata; class Mammalia; order Cingulata; family Chlamyphoridae; genus Cabassous; species Cabassous unicinctus. The sequence continues at coordinate 426 of JAQZBX010015199.1, forward strand.
CAGAACGCAATAAAAATGCAGCTGATTCTCGATATCCTGCAACAAGCTGTCTCACAGCATTGATTTCAGTTGGACTCAGCTGGGGTCTGGAGCTTGAACTGCTTGAGGATCCTGAGCTAGTAGCCAACTGCCTTTTCATGCTGAGATCAGTGGGTCCTAGAAAAAATAATGACAAAATTAGGCATTTGCTCTAGCACCTGGAGTAATGAACACTTATATTACTGCTGCATAAATTCACATACTCTTTCCTGAGGAGCTCGTGATATCTTCAATCAAATACATCTGTCTCAGAATAAAGAGCCGCATGATGCTAAAACGGTAGCTGGGAATTTCTCTGACTTCTTGTCCAGCCTCTGTCAATCACCTCTTATTGTGGAGACAGAGTGAAGACAGTAGACATCCTGAATATGTGCTTTTTAGAAAATTCAATTTCACCTTTCGACATGCTGTAGACACTTCTCCATACTAGAGTAAAGATGTGGGCATTCCAAACATTTTTAATTTGCTTCATTTAATAACAGGTATCTTAGATCCCACTGACTCAAAGTTCAAACAATCCCAGATAGTGATGCTGACTGACTCGAGTACAAACTCCTCAGTTTAGAAAGAGAGACGCTGAGGACTGGGGAAGTTCAATGACAAGTTCACTCTTCAACTTTGGCAGGATAAGGACATCGGTATTTTTTTCAGCTCAGGACAGTGCTTATTCCATCAGGTTGATAAGTATTAAAAAGTGGATATTTTAGACTGAAGTTGGCTTTAAGAGGGTTCAATAAGCAAACGATGTGTTCAAATCACTACTACAGAAAAACCAGACTCTGGGAATACTGCTTTCAGGTATTAAAGTCACTTCTATGCTTATTTGCACATAACATTCATGTGGAAACTTTTTTCTGAACATATATTTAACCCAAATCTCATATATCTACTTTTTGTAAATTTTTACTCAAATTAATTTAAGATTGCCAAAGTTGATACTACCCCCAAATAGTGGGGCTCCTGAGGGATCTGGAGACAACCAGGTCCTATGGTCAGTCAGGGCAGACAGCTCCGGAGTTTGGTGCCCTGCCAGTGGGCCCTGCTTTGGAGTTTGTGCTCCTGAGAGTGACAGAGTTGGACTACACATGGCTCATCTGTCCCTTCTATTTAAACCTATATTTGGTGCTAGAGTTTGTAGGTGTACGTCCAAGAGACTGGAATCTTTGGGCTGTCTATGTGCCAGCTGGGCCCTGAGCCTCAGTGGAGTTGCAACACCTACTCTCCAGTTCATTGGACTCACCCAGGACAACTAACAAGGTAGTGGGGATTGACAACCACCATACCAAGGAAATGAGAGAGCCCATAACTGCAAACAAGAGAATCCAATCCATTGGCTATATGGGATCGAAGCCCCCTCACAATTAGAGGTGGAGTGGACATCACCATCCCAGAATCCTCAGAATTGGGCAATGAACTGTGGACTAGAGTGGACTTACTGGTATTCTACTATAGATATATTGTGATTCTAGCAATGGAAGAAATATCATTGATGTGGAGGCAGTGGCCACTGGAGGCTCTGGGGGCAGGGAGAGGGAAAAGCAGGTGCAATACGGGGGCTTTTTTGGGACTTGGGAATCGTCATGAATAACATTGCAACAACAGATATAGGTCATTATCTATCTTCCCATAACCTGCAGAACTGTGTGGGAGAGAATGTAAACTACAAGGTGAACTATGGTCCATGCTCAGTGGCAATGTTCCAGGATGCGTTTATCAATTGCAATGAATGTGCCACACTAATGAAGGATGTTGTTTATGTGGGGGTATGTGGGAGGTGTGGGGAGTGGGGCATATGGGAATCCCTACATTTTTTGTGTAACATTTATGTAATCTAAGTATCTTTTAAAAATATATATCTTAAAAATGCTATTTAAAAATCTTTAATTTAGACATTTTTGTTACAGATGCTTTGTATAAATCTTAGATTAATGAGGTTTCATTATAAGTGTAAGTGTTCACTTTTATAGTTCTTACCTTTCATTAAGCATTGACTAAAATTATTAAATTTGTAGTGGTATAAAATTCTTAAAATATTATTAAATATTATTAAATGCATCACTAAAGGTGATAAATAAAAAAATGATTCTATAACTTTTCCAAATATAACTTTTCAGAAAATGGTATTCGTTTAGTGAACTAAAATAAGGGATGCTATTTCACCCTTCTATTTCTCCTTGAGGCATTATGCAAAGAGATCAAGATACAACTGTCTTCAACTCTGTACCCAAAGGGGAAAGAGGCATTATGTTTGTCAACTAGGAGGCAGATGTCCCAGGAGGGGTAAAGAGTGTCACTTGGAATTTAATAAGGACAGAGACAAGACTAGCATACTAGAACTCTGACATCTGAGAGAAACTTATTTCCACGTCTGCAGTGCCCTTTCAAAGCTTTGACTTTTTAGCAAGAGTTAGCTTCCATTTGTTCTGCTGTTTACAAAATCATGATACTGACATGCCATCCTGAAAAGGAGAGATGTTGGGATATCATATTTGTAAACAATTACTGGGCAAGTATTCAAATTAATAACAATTTGAAACATTACTCATTTGGAATATTGAGTGGAAAAATAAAAAGCATCGTGATGTAACGGGTTCTGACCTCTGGATGAAACCACTTCAGATTTTATATTCTTTACTTTTAAGAAACCCAGTAGCAGAACAAATCTTCATGAAAAGATACTGAGTTTTCCCTCCAAGCTGTGTAGATATCTAGTGTCTGCTTGGCTAATTATCATTATTTCATTAGAAGACATAACATTCTGTGACGTTTTTCTGCTGGGGTGATTAATTTTGTATCTGCTTGGCTAGATTCTGGTATCCTGTTGTTTGGTCAGACACTGGTCTAGACATTGCCGAGGAGATATTTTGTAGGTAAGATTAGCATCTACAATCTGTTGACGATTACCCTCCATAATGTGGATGGGCTTCGTCCAGTATAAGCTTCACATATAAGCACTGGTTTTCTTTGTAAGTTTAGACTGAATTCACTTAAAAACATTATCAATTCGGCAGCACAAGCTTAACTTCCAAAGCCATTCAGTGTTTGATAATAGTGTTAGAGGGCAGTTGTTTAGAAAAATTTCAATCTCAGCCCTACCTGAAAAATATTCCAATAGAACTTTACTGCTGAGCCATCAAACTTCTGTGTGTTAGGGCAAGTCAGGATATTCAGATTCTATTTCTGACAAAATTTCATGGAAATGAAGATGGTTAAATCAAAAGAGTGTGAATAAAGTTTACCATTGACACTATTGGTTCAATAACACATGTTCAAATATTTTCTACAAAGTACCTGCTGATGAATACTACAAGGAATAAACATAGGTCTCACATTTTCACAAGTTCTGTTAATTTGTCCAACTAAGCTGCTTTCTGCTCCACACACATTTTTGCTACAATCTAGTGTAATACATTTTAGCAGGTTGTAATGAATTAGTGTCTTCTCAACTTTGAAAGTATTCTCATTTATAGTTCTATAGAGACTGTTCATAGACACTAATTTTGGCCACCTCAAACTCATTTACTCCTCAAGTAAACAACAGCTATGCACTACTGGTAACATCACTCAATTCAAAGAGACAATGAGAACAACTTGAAATAATTTCTTGGTTTTTAATTGACAATTGATACTCCACCAATGCCCTTATCTCTTCAGCTGTTCTCACCAAAAGGCTAATAGTCTATGATTAAATTCATGTGCCATCTTGGCTACATTACGGCGTCCTATTTGGTCTAGCATGCACTGACCTGATTGTTAAAGTGAGGGTATTTTGTGGATTTAAATAAGTAGTTGATTGCATCTATGGCTGATTACATCTACAGTCCTACAATAAATAGACATTTCCTTCAGCAACAAGAGAAGCCTCATCCAACAAGTTGAAGGCCTTAAAGAGAGATGATGATATCAGCAGTGAGAAGAATTTCTTTCTCTTTTAGCTAGCTAGCTTCTCTTGGGGAATTCATTGAAACCTCCATCAGAGTTACCAGCTTGTAGCCTGCTTTATGGGATTTGGATTTGCCCATCTTCATGGTGGTCTGGGCCGATTCCTTTAATAAATTGTCTCATAATACTTATATATAAATAAATATATATTATATATAGCTGTTGAGTCTGTTTCTCTGGAGAACCCTGACTAATAGCCTTTAACAAGTTTATTTTCTCCGGACACATTTGTTCAGTGGCTGAAGTTAAACAAAATTAACTTACCATCAGTAAATGATTTCTCATGTTGACCAACAAATGGATCCCTTGGAAACTTATATTTTACATTTGTCATTAGGGGTTTAATAAAGGTATTTTGTTGATATATTTTGCACCCTTTTGCAGAAATGTTTAATTCCTCTGCATCTGGGCTAAATTAGGTAATGTATGCCAAGCATCCAGCACAATCCCTTCACCTGATGACAATATGTCACTGGGCCAAGAAAATCTAAAACACATTAAATGAGACGTCACTGATTTGTCCTGCTAATAAGTTGCATTTATATTCAGAAGTGTAACTGGATTATAAATTGCCTTTCTTATACTGTCCTTATCTGGATTTGATGATAGGATTAGAATAGCCTCCAAAACGGGCTGGGCTGCCTTCCCCCTTTCTTTTTCTCTCAGAACTGTCTAGAGCAGGGGTTCTTATCAAGGGGTCTGTGAGCTTGAATTGAAATAAAAAAAAAAACCCAAAAAACATTCTTGTGGGGACGTGTTGGTGTGGGTGTGATATATTTATTAAATAATACACAGGATAGTGTGGACTTAGTAAGGGGTCCGTGGTTTTCACCTGACTGGGCAAGGGGTCTGTGGAACAAAAAAGGTCTACAGTAAGATTATATAAGTTACTGAACTGTTGGCAAATCTCATCTGTGAAATCATCTGGTCCTAATTTTTTTAATGGATAACTTTAAAAATATATATATGAATTGAATTGGTATATAAAGTTAGGTTTATTTGGAATTTCTATTTTCTTGTGAGTCAGTATTGTCCAACTGTATTCTAAAATCTAGTCTAGTATCTCAAAGTTTTCAAGTATACTGGTATAAAGCTATTAATATTTTATAAGTTTTATGATTACATTTGTTTCCTTTTTCATTATTTTATACTTCCTTTCTTTTGATTCATGTTGCTAGATATTTTGTCTTTTCAAAGACTCAGCTTTCAATCTTGATTTTTCTCCATAGCTCCTTTGTTTTCTATTTTAATTTGTTCTATTTTCTATTGTCTTTTATTGTCTTTAGAATTTCTGTTCTTTTTCTAACTTGAGTTAAATGATTAGCTCACTAATTTCCACTTTTTTCTAATGTAGCAAAATACTCCCTTTAGGTTCACTGAAAAATTTAATATGTAGTATTTTTATTTTCATTACTTAGATAATTCTGACCATAATATCATCAATATGTTAATGATTCTTTGGTTGTTGCCATTTACTTAGGTGGTCAATATGTCTGGAAGAATGTGTCATCAGAGAATTGGGGGCATGGCAGTAGGAATAGTCATTAAATTGTAATTTTTTATTCAACTCCAGATTTTTTTCTCAATTCTTCTGCTTCTCAGAAGTATGTAAAAAGGCTATGAATATGATTGTGAGTGTGTCACTATCTCCTTTTATTTTGTTAATTTTTTCATTTATTCTGAGCCTATTTTATTGGGTATATATAGGTTCCAGACTATTGTGACTTTCTGGTGAACTCTTCCCTTTATCATCAGGTAACGAATCTTTAACACCCAATTTTTTTCTTTTGCCTTAAAGTCTATTCTGACTTCTTAGTATTTTCTTGATGTCTTTTTTTTCCCCCAATTTCCTTTCAGTTCTTCTGCATTATGTTTTGTGAGGGTGTCTTCTGGCAGAATAAAGCTACATTTTATTTACATTACTGGAGAATCTGTCCTGTAACAGGCAAGTGTGAATTGATTATAGCAGAACAAGATATGCGATATTAATACAAGGCCTGGGTTCACTTAGCCTTTGATAAAGAGAAAAGGTTGGATGCTACAGTTCAGTGGGAATTATTTGTCTTCTCTCTAGTCTAAGTTGATTTGAAGCTACTGTAAGCCTAATATAATTGTACTTTCAAGTACTCAGCCCCTTTCAACCTCATCCAGTTTACTCTGCTCCACTTAAACACTGATTAATCAACATTAGGTTATCAAAGTACAGGGTCTCTCTAAAGTATCTAATCGGCTGCTGAGATATAGTCTAAAGATATGTTAAAAGACACAGAAAGCAAGACATGTCTCATTGTCAAAGCCAATGTGTAAGGCATTGTACAAGGGAGAAAATGGAGCATATGGCTCCCTCACCCCCACCCCCAGTAATTCTAAGTTGTCTTTCTTGAAAGACTGATAGCAACTGAGTTGAATTAGATCATCATAATATATTCCCAGGCTAATTTAAAGGCAATTCTGACTGTCTAAATTTTAATTTTGGTGAAGAACTATAAAAGTCAATCTTCCACAAACTAAAAAAAAAAAAAGTACACGATTACATGAGTGTCATGAATTTTCAAATACTTCAAGTGCAAGTCTTTTAAATCTGCCTTTAAAAATTTATCTATTAAATAACCGTTACCTAGTCTTCCTGCTACCCTTTCTTCTCGTTGTTCTCATCCTTTTTTGGTTTTTTATTTTTTAATATTCCTGTCCTAAATTCACCTTGTTTAAAAGAGGGAGAGAGAGAGGGAGACAAAGAAATGGCAGGTAAACATCTCAGCGTTTTGTTCTCATCTCAAGTCTCTCTATACAATCACCATGAAGAGGCACAGTCATTTCCCACTTTGGTCTTCCTGATTGCTCCTCCACTTAGATTTGTTAATTCCTAGAATTCAGCCATGCAAACTGCCTTAGAATATTCAGTGTGTGGCCTTTCTACCTCTGTTTCAAATTCAGTACTTTGTAGAGATCTGGCTGATTAATCATTCTGATAAACCACTTGATGACTTAAAGTATGAGTCACTTTCCAAGCAGTCTTAGAAACTGTGAGGGGAAGGACTCTTATCAGGCTTCTGTGAAATTAAATTATGGATAAGTGGTCCGATAAGTATGACAATTGGAATACTACACTTTCCTTAACTTTTCTATTATAACAAAGAATTCAGGGATTGTTTTTAAAGTCTGAAGATTTATTCAAATTGACATGACTCATATCTTACTCAAGATAATTTCCCTTGATATCCTAATGGCCAGATATTCTAAGTTACTTTTCATGTTCTGTGATAATTATCTAAGACATAATCTAATATAAAACATCTGTTAACTATGAGCTAGATGGATGCCTGTTACACACATAAAGATTTAATAAGTCACTCAGTTTTTCAATATGCTCAATGGCAGCATGAATTACTTAAAATTCCTGGGTATGGAACACACACACACTTAAATATGCACACATACTGCTATATTTATTCCACAATGATTTTTTAAAAAAAGGATAACGACAATATCAAAGACCAGCTCTTTGAGGTAAGTCACATGTAAAATGTGAAGCAGTAACTTCTCTAGAATTGGTAATTACTAGTAATAATCAATTTAATAATGGCTATAATATTGAAATACAATATTACAATAACTGTCAAAATCCAAAGCTGACTGTCAGCTTGGTCAAATATTATGTTAGAGAAAAAATTTTTAGTAAATTCTTTGGGGTAATTTGTCTTACTGTTTTAAAACAGAAAATTAGGGATTATTTTTCTTTTCAGCAATTTTCCACCATTACCATCACCATCACCAACCTAAAAAATTTGTAGGAGTCTGATTTATTTTTATTTACATATTTTAAAGCCCTTAAAGTTTAGATAGCTAATAATTATAGAAACCATATATAGGATATATTTATAAAACATGTATATATGGGATTTACATGTATAAATTTTGTATTTTACAAGACAGTACAAATGAGATTTAGTCTGATCCTTTTTTTTTTCTTCAGAGACTCAGCAAGTTAATAAACATGTATATTAAGAATGTGCAAATGGTATATATCCAAGGTAATCTAGGACATTTTGCCTGGGAGGCAGGAGTAAAAATGGGTGGGTAGATCTTACTATCTCAGAGCATTCTTTTTGTCCTTAGATTCTAATAATTTTAAGGTTGAGAAGAGGAAAACAAACCCTGGCTTTGTGGAAAAATAAATGGTAGAAGTCTAGCAAATAGACTATCAATCAAATTAACTTAATTGAATCATTAAATTGAAGTGAAAGTTAGCAAATGGGGCTATACCTTCACTTATAAAACTGTATAAAATGTATAAAAAGTGTCCACATTCAATATAGTTATCTGAAAAACTATAAAGGGAACTGTAACTCATGTGAAACAGAATATTCATGTAGATAGAGATTCTCCTTATTATCCCACTAGTAATGAAGGGGACCCCTGTGATTTCACAGAGAATTGAAGTCCACACCAAGGATGATTACACTAGGGAGAGAGCTTTATTAAGCTGGCAGAGGTAAGAAGAGCAAGACTCAAATCTGTCTCTCTGAACTCCAATTTGCCTTTTTCAGGTAAAGAGACAGGTAGGGATAGGGATGTTGGGATGTTAAGGATATTGCTTTCTTAAAATTGGAAGTGTGTAAGCTCAGGCCCCACAGGCTGGCTGCACTAAGCACCAGGTTACAGGTTACAGATTGGGTCATAAACTGCTTAATTAATATCCCTTAGGAACTGACAAAGTTTGGGGTAGTACATAAGGTTGTAAATAGTTCAGTTCACAAAGATATTGAGTAAGGAGATTTAATCTAAACATTTGTAAATCCCTTAGACTAAACTAAATGTGCCATCAAGGGGCTGTTAAGAATTGACTAAATCCAGCTCTGGCCGGGGTGATAAGGGCTAGTTACCAGCTAAAGATTACACATTTATAAAGCAAAATTAAAACATAGTATTTAGAATCAAAGGAATAAATTTCTGAAGAAATCATCTATATAATCATTCAGTGACTATAGTTATTTAGAAATACTCAGTTTCAGTTCTCCCATTCTGTTTGTAAATTCTTCAGTCTTTCCAGCTCAGAGAGAAAGTAGTGGAACACAGGAATTTGCTAGGTGTAGACAAGGGAAAGGAAAAACAGGACTTTACTTTGTGACTAAAGACAGTTTCTTGGTAATAGGTAACAAATGCACAGTTACATTGCTACGAGTTACAAGAGCGAGATTGCATAGTTAAAACTAAAATATATTCCATTAGCTAAATCTAAAATTAAGGCTGCAGTGTAGCATATCATATGACTGCTTTTGATTTCTTTCAGTAATGAACCTAGGAGGTTAAGGGAGAAAACATAATTTTGATAAGTAGTCTTTGGAGACAGTCATGTGTCTGCCTTTCCTTAATTTCTTATTGAATATTTACCTTGCCCCACACCATGCACGAAGAGATTCAGAATTTAAGCACAATCATTTATACGAATCTAGAAAAATATTTTCTTATATGTGAAGGAAGAGGGTTGATGAATTTCCATGGAAGGAAATGCCCTTCTCCCAATTCCTCACCTTTGCTACCAATTGGCTTAGAAGGCAAATAACCATTGTTGAGGAAACAGAAGAAATCAGGGAAGCAAACCATATTTGGACAGAGTGGAGAGAAAAGAATGGACCAAGGAAGATGAGGATAAGGGACACATGAGACTAGGTTCATCAATATGCTTGCAGGAACCAAGTGTTAATAACACATGATCACCCCTAGGGTATTGTCCCATAGGACAATAGAGAACAACTTATATTGCCAGAAAAACAACAACAACACCAGAACACTTCTAAATTCACATACAGCCGTGGCATTCAAGAGGATCATATTCCCTAATGGGTTTAAATTACCATATTTTTTTTGTCCCTCTAGATATTTTCTCCCTTTGATATTGGCCTGAATGTGAGTGACTCTGCTCATTTAATTCATTAGTTAATTCTGAATTTGAGTGAGGGGACCAAATAACTCTGGAGGCAAAGCTAGCACTTCATGGACTCACATTCAAATGCATATAACCCCCCCCCCACACTTGTAGCAATTGTATGTGGGTGGGAGGAGCATATTCAGAACAATCCTTTGTATGTTAATCAAGAGCCAAATGCTAACTTAAAATGGTCTTGTACCTTGAAATCACAAAAGGAAATATTAGTGTTATATTTGCTCTTAAAATTTGAAGTCATTTGTAACAGAGAAAAAATTAAGCACATCAAGCCTTCACAATGTCCTAGAGTAATTCAGGCAGACAGCCCAACATCTTTGGTGGGGTCAGGGAGCAGCCTGGTGCCTATTTCATCTGTGCCTGGGAAAAGTGAATGTGGAAAATGGCTATTGCCACTTCCTATGGAGAGCGAGATTTTTGGCATCTAGCAAAGCAGAGCATTCTGAACTCTCCAGAAGGGCACTTTTCTGAGTGGCAGAGAGCTGATAAGGCTGGTGACATGTAACTGGTTTGTTCAGACAGGTCCCCAGAGGATGGGTCAAAGTTCAAAGGAGGTTATATAAGGAAAACAATCCAAGCCAACTATAATGAACTCATCTCACCTGGAAAGTCTCTGAACTCTATGACAACAGGCTCAACAAGGAAGTTCCTAGAGCACTAATAGAAGCTCCTTTTCATTCCTTCCTTTCAGTGAGTAGGAACAACACTATACTCAAGAGTCTCCTGAGTATTTAAAGATCCATTTTACTGCACAGTAGAGAACAGGCTTTTTAGGAAGCTGCGAACAGAAAAGCCTGATCAATACTGAACTGTAAAAGCAACTTGTGCTGGTAGCCCAAGGAAAATAGGCTATCATCTTCCTTTCAGAGCCATTTGCTGACCTAAAAACACCTGGTCAAAGATTTGGGGATCCGGTTGTATAAATGGAAAGATTTTTTTTTCCCAGACAATTCTTATAATTTCACTCTCAATTTTTTACTACATGATTAGCAAAATTTCCAATTATTAAAACTACAAAAAAAGCACCATCTCTAAATCTCTATGCACCTCAATGCATATTTGTATAAATAATTCAGTCTTGGTTGACCTCCATGTTAGAGTACATGTGAAAAAGCTGGAAAAGAAGAGTGAGCTCAGTGGCAAAAAATATGGTCACATTTCATATCTTAAGTTTGGGCTTGCTTTCCCTAAACATCACACAATTTCAAATTCTGTCACATCCTTTTAATTTGCTAGTTTTGAAGAGAAAACAATCAAAATGTAACAAATTAGCAGGGATTAAAGTAGAAAAATATCTTGACTAAATCAGGCTATCAAAAAAAACTATACATGGTAGAAATGGACTTAAAAACAGTTGTAATAAGTTGGACATAGTAATGAAAAAATCTCTAAAAATACATTTTTTCATTTAAAAATTACTGAAGTATAACATTCATACATGAACATACATAAGTGATGTGAATAGTAAACGTGAATTTACAAAACCAATATGCATAACATCACACAGGGCTCTCATATATCACTCCACCACCAATACCTTGCATTGTTGTTAAACATTTGCAACAAATTATAAATGAATATAGTCAAAGTATTACTACTAAAGTCCATGTCTTACATTTGGTATATTTTCCCCCAATCCATCCTATTATTTTTTTGTTCATAAACCATATAATTTATCTGAAGTATACAATCAATGGTATTTGGAATAATCCTAACTGTGCATCCATCACTACAATTAATATCAGAACAATTTCCTTACTCCAAACAAACAAAAAAACAAACCACTAGCATACCCATGTTAGCGCTACTAATTACAAATCCTGTGATGTGCTTCACCATTTCCATTCATTTACAAACAACTTTTTATCAATTCTACACAGATTAAACCTCAGCTTATTTCTTGAGCTCCATTATTTTCTCTGGTGACTTATATTCTAGCTATTAACCTCATGAGTTTGCTCATTATATTTAGGTCATAATAGTGAAATCATACAATATTTGTACCTGGCTTCACTCAACGTAATGTCTTCCAAGTTCATCCACATTGCCATATGCGTCACGACTTCATTTCTTCTTATAGCCGAATAACATTCTATTGTGTGTATATACCACAGTTTGTTTATCCATTCGTCAGTTGGACAACTGGGTTGTTTTTATCTTTTGGCAATTATGAATAATACCACTATGAACATCAGTGTGCAGATGTCTGTTCGTGTCACTGCTCTCAGTTCTTCTGGGTATATACCTAGGAGTGGTATAGCCGGGCCACATCGTAGATCGATATCTAACTTCTTCAGGAACCGCCAAACAGAATTCCACAATGGCTATACCATTCCACATTCCCACCAACAGTGAATAAGCATTCTTATCTCAACATATCTTCTCCAACACTTGTAGTTTTCTGTTGTTTTTAATAGTACCATTCTAGCAGGTATGAAATGATATCTCATTGTAGCTATGATTTGCATTTCTTTAATAGCCAGTGATGTTGAACATTTTTTCATGTGTTTCTTTGCCATTTGTATTTCTTCCTTAGAAAAATGTCTGTTCAGGTCTTTTGCCCATTTTTTAATTGGGTCATTTGTCTTTTTATCATTGAGTTGTAGGGTCTCTTTATATATCATGGATATTAGACCCTTGTCAGATGTGATTTCCAAATATTTTCTCCCATTTAGTAGGCTGGCTTTTTACCCTCTTCACAGTGTCCTTTGTGCAAAAGTGTTTAATTTTGAAGAGGTCCCATTTATCTATTTTTTTCTTTTGTTGCTCGTGCTTTGGGTGTAAGGTTTAAGAGAACCCCACCTACTACAAGGTCTTGTAGATGTTTCCCTACATTATCTTCTAGGAGTTTTTGGGTCCTGGTTTCTATGTTTAGGTCTTTGACCCATTTTGAGTTTATTCTTGTATAGGGAGTGAGATAGGAATACTCTTTCATTCTTTTGGTTATGGATTTTCAGTTCTCACAGCACCGTTTCTTGAAGAGACTGTCTTGTCCGAGAAAAGTGGATTTGGTAGGCTTATTAAAAATGAGTAGACCAGAGAGATGAAGTTCTATTTGTAAACTTTAATTTGATTCCATTGATCAATATCTATCTTTATGCCAAAACCATACTGTATTGACCATTGTAGCTTTATAATACGCTTCAAGGTCAGAAAGCACGAGTCTTCTGACTTTGCTCTTCCTTTTTAAGATTATTATTTTTTTTTTTTTTGGCTAATTGAGACCCTTTCCCCTTCTAAATAAATTTGGTAATGGGACTTTTCTATTTTTGTAAAGTAGGCTGTTGGAATTTTGATTAGTATTGCATTGAATATATAAATCAATTTGGGTAGAACTGACATCTTCACGGAGTTTAGTTTTCCAACCCATGAATACAGAATGTTCTTCCATTTGTTTATGTCTTCTTTGATTTCTGTTAGCAGTGTTTTGTAATGTTCTGAATACAGATACCTTATAATCCTGGTTTAAATTAACTCCTAGATAATTGAGTCTTTCTCTTGCTATTGTAAATGGAATTTTTTTCTTGCGTTCCTCCTCAGTTTGCTCTTTACTAGTGTATGGAAACTACTGATTTTTGCATGTTGATCTTGTATCCTGTCACTTTGCTGAACTCATTTATTAGCTCTAAAAGCTTTGTTGTAGCTATTTAGGGATTTTTTCTAAATATAGGATCATGTCAGGGAATCATGAGCATTTTACTTCTTTTCCAATTTGATTGCCTTTTATTTCTTTTTCTTACCTAATTGCTCTAGCACAATCTTGAATAACAGTGGTGACAGTGAGCATCCTTGTCTTGTTCCTGATCTTAGAGGGTAAGATTTCAACCCCTCCCCATTGAGTATGATGTTGGTTGTGGGATTTTCATATATGCCCTTTATAATGTTGAGGAACTTTCCTTCTATAGCTATCTTTTGAAGTGTTCTTACCAAGAAAGGGTGCTGGACTTTTGCCTTTTCTGCATCAATCGAGGTGATCATGTGGGTTTTTTCCTTCAATTTGTTAATGTGTATTACATTTTCTTTGTTGGAAGATTTTTGATGACTGACTGATTCAATCTCTTTACTTGTGATTGGTTTGTTGAGTTTCTGTATTTCTTCTAAAGTCAATGTAGGTTGTGCATTTCTAGGAATTAGTCCATTTTTGTTTAATTTGTTATACAGTTTCTCATCCTCTTATCCTTTTTATTTCTGGGGGTCAGTCATAATGTCCCCTCTTTCATTCTTCATTTTAATTATTTGCATCTTCTTTTTTTCTTTGTTAGTCTAAGGGTTTATTTATTGATATTCTCAAAGAACCAGCTTTTGGTTTTGTTGATTTTCTCTATTTTTTTGTTCTCAATTTGTTATTTCTGTTCTAATCTTTCTCTCTCCTTGCTTTGGAATTGGTTTGCTGTTCTTTTGCTAGTTTCTCCAGGTGTTCGGGTAGGTCTTTGATTTTTAGCTCTTCTTTTTTAATATAGGCATTTATGGCTATAAATTTCCCTCTCAACACTGACTTGTAAGTTTTGATAACTTGTGTTCTTATTTTCATTTGTCTCAAGATATCTACTAATTTCTTTTGCAAATTCTTCTTGACTCACTGATTGTTTAGGAGTGTGTTGTTTAGCCTCCATATATTTGTGAATTTTCCCCTTTCCTTTCCTGCCTATTATTGATTTACAGCTTCATTCCATTATGGTCAGAGAAGGTACTTTGTATAATTTAAATTTTCTTAAATTTATTGAGAGCTGTTTTGTTGCCCAACATGTAGTCTATCCCGGAGAAAGACCCATGAACACTCAAAGAATGTATAACCCACTGATTTGGGGTGCAGTGATCTGTGCATGTCTATCAAGTCCAGCTCGTTTATCAAATTGTTCAAGTTTTATGTTTCCTTGTTGATCTTCTGTCTAGTTGTTCTATCTATTGATATGAGTGGCATGTTGAAGTCTCCAACTATTACTGTAGAGATGTCTATTTTTTCCTTTCAGTTTTGCCAGAATTTGCCTTATGTATTTTTGGGCACCCTGGTTAGGTGCATAGATATTTCTGTTACTCTGTCCTGGTGGATTGTGCCTCTTATTTATAACGGCCTTCTGCTTCTCTCATCACTTTTTGCACTTAAAGTCTGTTTGGTCTGACACCAGTATAGCTACCCGTGCTCTCTTTTGGTTACTATTTTCATGGAATATCTTCTTCCAACCTTTCACTTTGAGTCTGTTTGCATCTTTGGTCTAAGGGATTCTCCTGCAAACAGCATATGGATGGCTCATGTTTTCTTATCCATTGTCAGCCTATGTCTTGATTGGGGAGTTTAATCCATTAACATTCAATGTTATTACTTTAAATGCATTACTTACTTTAGCCATTTTATCTTTTAGCTTTCACATGTCATAACTTATTTTTGTCTGTCTTTTTACCCTTTTGGTTATCCTTTCTGATAGTCTTCACTTTATACTCTCCTCTAAGTCTCTTTCTTTTGTCTTTTCTGTTTGCAGAACTCCCTTTAGTGTTTCCTGCAGAGCTGAATTCTTGTTTTTTTTTTTTTCTTTTTTTTTTCTTCCATTTTTAAATCAATTTTATTGAATTCTTGTTTTTGAACTTTCTTAGTTTCTGTTTATCTGTGAATGTTTTAAATTCACCATCATATTTGAAGAACAGTTTTGCTGGATAAAGAATTCTTGGCTGGCAGTTTTTCACTTTCAGTACCTTAATTATATCATACAGCCACCTTCTTGCCTCCACGGTTTCTGAAGAGAAATCTGCACTAAATCTTATTGGATGTCCCTTGCATGTGATGTTTCACTTCTCCCTTGCTGCTTTCAGATTTTTCTCTTTATATTTGGCATTCTGAATATTATGTATCTTAGAGTAGGTTTATTTGGATTTATTCTAATTGGAGTATGAAGTGCTTCCTGGACATGTATATTCAAATCTTTATGAGAATTGGAAAATTTTCAGCTATTATTTCCTCAAATACTCTTTCTGCCCCCTTTCCCTTCTCTCCTCCTGGGATTCCCATAACACGTATATTGGTGCACTTCATGCTCTCATTCAACTCCTGGAGCCCCTGCTCAATTTTTTCCTATTCTTTTCTCTCTGTGTTCTTTTCAATTTCAGCTGGTCAGTCTTCTGCATCACTTATTCTTTCTTCTATCATTTAGTGTGCTGTTGTATGCCTCTAATGTGTTTTGATGTCAATTGTTGTCTTTCATTCCCATAAGCTGTTATTTTTCTATTCAGGTTTTCAAATTCTTCTTTGTAAACAGTGTTGTCTTGATGTCCTTTATCTCTTTAGCCATATTGTATTTCAACTCATTTATTTGATTTAGGAGATTCGTATGAACCTTGTTTATTTAGTTGTCTTAAATCCTATGTCTCATCTGGGACTTTGATATATTCCTTTGCTTATGCCATATCTTCCTTTTTCTTAGTCTGGCTTGTAATTTTTTGCTGTGTCTAGGCATCTGGTTATGATGGTGAGTTTACATGATGCTCAACTTCTCTCTCTTGCATATGGATTTAGTGGCAGGAGGCTATGTGGTACTGCCATTCTTTGATTCTTGGTTCAATCTGTTCTAGGTCTTTAGGATTATCCCTGTTTAGTTTCTCAAATCTGGGCCATGAACCCAGTAATGGGTTGCAGACTCACTTCTAAGGGCCTTGTGGAGGAAGGCTGTAAAGGCCCCACATTTATTTACTTTTAATTTCCTCACATGTACACTCTGTCTTACTCTTTTTCAATTTCAGCTGTTCTGTCTTCTATGTCTCTGATTCTTTCTTCCATGATTTCAAATCTGCTATCGTATAACTCTACTGTATTTTTAATCTCACTTATTGTATCTTTCATTCCCATAAGCTGTTATTTTTCTATCCAAGCTTTCAAATTTTTCTTTGTACTCACACAGTGTCATCTTAATGTCTTTTATTTCTTTAGCCATGTTGCCTTTCAACCCTATGATTTGATTTAGGGGATTTGTATGAAGCTCATCGATTAGCTGTTTCAAGTTCCAAGTTTTGTTTGGAGTTTTGATTTGTTTCTTTGCCTGAGTCATAGCTTCCTTTTTCTTAGTATGGCTTGTAATTTTTTTGCTGATGTCTAGGCATCTGATTACGATGCTGAGTTTACTTTGATGTTCAGTTTCTCTCTCTTGCCTAGGGATTTATGCTAAGTAGCAGTGTGCTTTCACTGTTCTTTGACTATTGGTCCAACTTGTTCTAGGTATTTATGATTATCCCTATTTAACTGCTCAAACCAGGACTAAGGACCCAGTAATGGGGTGCAGGCCAGTTTCCTAGAGCCTTGGAGAGGGGGCAGTAAAGGCACTTGATTGCTTCTTTTATTTATTTATTATTATATTTCCTTTCTTTTCATGTACTTTTCTGGTCTGTCAGCAGATGGTGCTCTTTGGCAGACCTCTCAGCTCAGACCCCAGGTGCTAGGAGGGATGTATTTGGTGTAACCCTGTGGTTGGTGGTCAGTGCAGAAGCAATATCCTCAGTATGGGCCAAGCCTCACAAACTTTCTTAGAAGCCCTTCTCCTCCCTTGGCCAGGCCCTCCCTTCCTCCCTCTGCCTCTTCAGCAACCAGCCCAGGGCAGTAGGGAGGGTGTTTGAGAAGGCAAATTATCTTTAGCTCCCTGCAGGCTCTCAGGGCAATGTCATGCCTGGAAGTGTGTGACTCCTCCAGTGCAGCAGACCAAGTTCCCTGTCCAAAATCTGAATTTGCTGTAGGTTGTGTCCCTCCCTCTCCCCTCTCTTTGGAAAAAGGACACCTGCAACCTCCTCAGTCCACAGCTGCTGCAGTCCACAGCTGCTGCAGTCCACAGCTGCTGCAGTCCACAGCTGCTGCAGTCTACAGCTGCTGCAGTCCACAGACTGCTGTTTGCTCTGACGGTGGGGGGATGTGTACCAGCTCCTGCTGCAACTTTTCTCACAGGACTTTTCCAGCCAGCCTAGACTCCTTTCCTTCACCCCTCTCTCTTCTGGGTGGTGTCTTGCCTTCCCCTGGTGTCCTAAGCCTCAGAGCAGCCCTCCAGACAGTCTCTGCCTGTCCTCTATTTTTTCCCTGGGAGAGAAGTGATCCCTCTGCCTTTCTAATCCTCCATCTTCTATGATACATTTTTATATAAGCCAAGTTTCACTGTGTGCTTTAGAATGTGCTTTGGCAACTACTCAGGTTTAATTAGAACTCTATTAAATAGAATAATTGCATAATCTCAATCTCATTGACTTCAGTTAGATCACACAATTGCCTTTTTCCCACATATGTTACACATGGGATGTATATGTACATGTAGATATTTACACTGTGTATATGTAGATGTTTCCACTGTGTAAAGGGTGTAAGAATTCACCCTAGGGGATTGCCTACCTTCTGTGGGTCACTTTCAGACTCTACTCTCAAAAATCATTATCTAAACAGTTTTATATAATAGACCATATGTATTTTTCATGAAACTGAATCATCCAATGGGATGATATCTGGAGGAGCATGACAATGGTCCACTCTCCACATATCTACACTACTTCTTTGGATGTGGCTAGGAAGCCAGAATAAACTTAGGGTAAGGTAAAGGTGAAAAGTGAACTTTACAATTCTCTGGATTACTATGGTCAGTAGTTTTTCCTAAACAAGGGGGCTTAAGATGAATACACTTTAAAGCAGAAGTTGTGAGTCAGTATTCTAAGACATTTCTCTGAACTGTTTGATACAGACAACTTCTTTCTCCAATACTGTTTTTTTTTTTTCCAGAGTTTTAAGAGGAATATAGAGTAAACTTTTAAAAGACACACACAACTTCATTACTTCAACTTGATTACTCCAAGCTCAAATGAGTTTAGTCAAAATCTCTAAAAAGCAGCAATATTTTATTGAAACTATTTCTTTCACTCAACCATTTATCCATGTAATAGTCATTGAGCACTGATATCAACCAGTCTCCTATGATAGTTGAAACCAGTCACCTTCCCTGCCCTCAAACTGTGTACAGAAAAGCAGCATATAAAAGGTTAAATAGAGATAAGCCTAGGGTATAGCAGGAGTATATAGGAAGAGAACTTAACAGTCAAGTAATAGATGAAGAAGCCAGAAAAATTATCACAACAATAATGGCAGATATGTATCAGATGAGGAGTAGGCATTTCTGTACAAGAAAACCCCAGAGACAGGCAATAGTATGTTCAGGGATTAACTCATTTTAAACAATTATAAGGTTTCTTGGGATGTCTAGATCAAGCTACCTGGTAGACAGCTGGATATTAAATATGAAGCTCAGGGGAAAGACAGGAGTAGATATACAGGATTTGGGAATAATCTGCAGTTGAAACCAAATGAACTGGTGAGTACTACCATGGGCAGTGTGTAGAGCAAGATTAAGGAGACAAGGACAGGGTGCCAGAGGAATCTCAGCATGGAAAGGCATCAGGGGAAGAATTACCTGAGGAGTATAAGATGATATGAGATTGTATTATCTTGGAAGCAGAGAGTCTGCAATTTTCAAGGCTCTAATCATAAATTCAAGGATACCCAAGAAGTCTGGTAAATTAAAGGCCAAAAATGCCTTTAGTTTGTCAATAAGTAAAGTCACTGATAAACTTAACTAGACCTGGTTTAACAAAATGGTGTGGTGGGGGTGGGGGGCGGGTAGGGAAGCCAGGGTACAGTGGATTGAAGAATGAACAGGAGGAGAGAATAAGAAACAATAAATAGAAGTGCCTCTTTGAAAGTTTCAGGTGAGAAGTGATGTTTTGGGATGTTGATGCCTGGTTATAGAACTATTCACATACAAGGCCAGTTAGACCACTATGAAACAGCTCTAGTTTGGTGACTCTAATGGCCAAATTTCCTTAGACTCATAATTATAGGCTCTGATCCAAATCATCTCTATAGCCAACAATCATGACTACTAGTGAGGAACAAAGAAGATAATGGATGTGAAAGGTTCGTGCAAACTAGAAATTGCCATACAAATGTTAGTTATTATGCTCATTATTACTACAATTTTGGGCTTGTTGATTTTGGTCTGTAATATTAGCCCGGTTTATATCAGAGTTGAAAAACTAACAGAAAATCTGCCCAATGGACTTTTGTGGAGAGAAGACATCAGCAGTTAACTTATGCATTACGCATATAATTTAGACTCAAAAGATCAAATGGATAACTACAGTGAACCACAGTTGCCCTCTTTAGATAGCTCTATGTGAACTTCCTGATAGAAGGCATTGCAAATTCCTATGTAATTGGATGTGATAATATGGGAGGATTGGCTGCTTTCTTCTCATTTCAGTTGGATAGTTTGAATAAATCCTTTATGCTAATTGTAACTGCTGTCATCTTGATAACACTCCAACTTGAAACATTTGGATTGTTTGTTGCAGACCTTTGCCAACTCTAAACAAATGGAGGTTGGCTAATGAAAGATTTGAAGGGCACCCTGGCCCAGTAGTAGTAAGTAGAATCTTGGCTTGCTATGAAGGCTCCAACATGGACAAGCTTTTCATCTTGCTATTGTATTCAGAATGAAGCAGAGAATTCAGGGGGTTATAAAACCCTTTATAACTGCCATGCGTGAACTTAAGCCTTCCTCTTCCAACCACAGAATCACCAAACATAAATATATGTATTATTTCAAGATTAATTTTTCTTCTTGCCTCTGATTGCTCTGCTTTTTCTAAGATAAACCCTCTACGCACATCATCTGAAACATAAAACTCTTCTGTACCTTTGTAACTTGACACCAATCTATTTTTCTTTGTTCGTTCATTATGTCAGTATGATTGAACAACTTACTGTATGTTTGACCATAATCTGGGGGGTGTAATGGTGAACAAGACAGTTTCTTCTTTTAAGGAATGGAAATCTATTTAGGGAAAAATATTTATGAACATGTCACAACTCAATGAAGTAAGTGCTGGAATAAAGGCACATACAGGTTAGTGATTAAATCTCCTGAAGGGTGGTGAGATAAAGTAGGGTTTCGGAGAAGTGGTAGCATTTATTCAGAATCTTAAAGGGTGAAATGTATTTTGAATTTTATACCAGCAAGAGGAAGAATATCTTATCTCTTCTGGATACATAAGTTTCTTGAGGTCAGCGATTCTGCCTCACTCAACTTTGCTCTTAAAATACAGTAATTTGAACATGGGATCTCAAAAACGTTTAAGTTAAATCCAGATGCTCTTAAGGCATCCTTTTTCATTTTCTGCTTTCCATCTTCTCCCTGAACATGTACAATCTGCAGGGTTCACATTGTTATTACGTTAGTTTAACAGATTGTGTAAAGGTCATAGCTCCTTTACTCTTTGCCCCATCCCCACACTTACGCTGTCACCCCACATCAGACTTTCCAATTTTGCCCAGTTAATGAAGTATGTTTGTCATCTTCCATTTTATAAACTGTCATATTTATAGCTAATTCAATTTGGTCTCTTGGAAGTAGATGCTCCCTTCCACAGTTTTCAACTGATCTCTATAAATCCTAAAATCAAGAATTCTCAAGCTTAGCTTAACCTGTGTTGTTAGCCATCAGATATAATGTTGGCATCTCACAGAATGCTAAGCTTTTTAGCTCTCAAAATTTATGTATATATATGTAGTTACTTTCTCCATAGTTAAATGTTTGTTACAGGGAGTGACTATTTTAATGTCTTAAAGATGAAGAAATAAATCCATGAAAAGAGAACGTAAAAAAAAACAACAAAACGGTTGCAGCTCTCAGAATTTGTGTTGTAAAACCGCAATTGATGGAAATTGTGGGCCTAATCAAACCAGTTGCCCATCTACAATTAAGACAGACCAAAAACTAAGATCAATAGAGCAGTGGGCAATATTTGTGTTATAGGTAGTGTGTGTTCTTGGGGGGAAGGGGGGATAAAAATGGTTATTAGCTCTCCCTCATTGCATGGAATTAACTGTTTCTGTTGTGATTATTACTATTACTACAGTTCTTTTTCAAATGTGTGCTACAGAATTTCTCTTTGGTTTAAGGCTACAGCTGTTATTTGCCAAGTTCTGCCTTTTGCTGTTTTTTATCTGTTACACTCAGGCCAAAGCCAATGCTCAAACAAAGTCACTTCATTTTTAATTTGCTGCACGCCATATTAGTTTGCTACTCCAGGTCCTTCTCAGCAATCCACAAATAATTTGAACCATTTGAAATTGTTCTTGACCATATCTGTAAGAGGTCTTTATCTCCTATCTGTGTATGATTTTGCCTCTTTTGAGCTTATCCCCATTTTATTGTCTTGCATGGATATTCTGAAATGGTCCATAATCATCTGCAATATCTTTCTCTATATGCATCTTAAGAGCAAAGTTATTAGCAAACAGTAATGCCTCAGTATGAATCTCTAGAACTTCTGCTATTGTTGTTAGATCCCTAGAAAATTCCATCATGTATAGATAATTAGTTTGAGTTGCACACTGGCATGTCTAAACAAAACAACTGGGTATTATGGAATCCATTGCCCAACTTCAGTCCACTAATTAAGAGGATGATAAAATTTATGTACAGAAGCCATCAAACATACCATTATTTACCAGCTATTGGATGGTAATGCCCTTGTGGCCAAGTTTATTGAAACGTAGGTGTGATAATAACTTTTTAAGAGATCATGTAAAAGCTAATACTGGGAGTTCAAGTTGGTTTTGTGTATACTTTATTTGGTGTAGCATTGATTTCTGAGAGGTTTAGAGCTACTCTTCTGAAACATAGTAAAAATGCAACCAGAGAAGTTAAAAATATGAATAAAGAATTTCTTTATTTCTAACCTATATATTTGAATATATATCTAGACCTATATACTCAACCTCAAGACCTATACATATAACTTTCTACCTGTCATCTACCTGTCTCACAGTAAAACGTAATTTCAAATGTACTTTTATCAAAAATTAAACTTTTGACCGTCTCTTCAAAATTTGTTCCTGTCCATTTTCATTATCTTAAATCCCAGTACGATCCACCAATTGCTCAAGCCAGAAAGATGTGTGTCATCTTCAACTCATTCCTTTCTCTTTCCCTGCCTGTTGAGTCCATCATCAGATTCTGTCAAGGGTAACTGCAAACTCTGTATTGGATCTGCTTACAAGATTTCTAGCCTACTCCATGCCACAGTTATTTCTAATTGGGGCCAATGTAATAGCTTTATAACTGGGATTCCTCATTCCATTTTTGTCAATTTCCAACTAGCCCATTAGCAGCCAGGATCAACCTTTTTTTTAATATGTCACAGTATTTCATTACTATTGTCAAAACTCTACAGTAACTTTCCAAACTATTTAAAGGAAAACAAAATTCAACCACTTAATCATGACTCCTTCCTTTCAAATGACAGAAACCCAATTTAAAAGTGCTTAACCTCAAAGAGAATCAATAGGATTATAGTCCACTCTTGCTTAGTCTGCTTCTGGCACAAGTATCTCTCTAGGGGTTCAAATTATATTGGCAATGCTCTGTATCTTTCCTACCTCTTATTTCTGTTTATATTTGCATGGCTTCATTCTCAGACAGGTGCTCCCTATATTGCATTAAAATGGTTATTAGCATACCAATAAGTACATTTTACCAGCTTAGCAAACCCAGTAACAGGAACAGTTTTTCCTAATAGCTTTGGGAAAAAAGTTCAGAACATTTTAATTTCCATGGCTTATGTGTGTCATGAAAAATCAGGTTTTGCATTATCTTAAAGCTTACCCTAAGCTATGATTTTATTTACATTTAAATCTTTGGGCTGTTCATGTGCCAGCTGGGCCCTGAATCTCAATGAAGTTGCAACACCTACTCTCCAGTTCATTGATCTCACCCAGGACAACTAACATGGAGGTGGTGATGGACAACTACCATACCAAGGAAACGAGAGAGTCTACAACTGCAAGCAAGAAAGTCCCATCCATCGGCCCTATGGGATCACAGGCCCTTCTCAATTCACCATCCCAGAATCCTCAGGATTGGGGAATGAACTATGGACTAAAGTAGGCTTACTGGTATTCTACTATAGACTTATTGTGATTCTAGCAATGGAAGAAATTATATCATTGATGTGGAGACAGTGGCTACTGGAGGTTTTGAAGGCAGGGAGAGGGAAAAACAGGTAAAATATGGGGGCATCTTTGGGACTTGGGAATTGTCCTGAATGACATTGCAATGACTGGTACAGGCCATTATAAATTTTGCCAAAACCTACAGAATTGGGTGGGAGAGAGTGTAAACTACAATGTAAACTTTAATTCACACTCCAAAATGTATTCATCAATTGCAATGAATGTACCTCACTAATGAAGGATGTTGTTAATGTGGGAAAATGTGGGAGGTATGGGGAGAGGGGCATATAGGAATCCCCTATATTTT
This sequence comes from Cabassous unicinctus, assembly GCA_029593785.1. NCBI lineage: Eukaryota > Metazoa > Chordata > Mammalia > Cingulata > Chlamyphoridae > Cabassous > Cabassous unicinctus. The sequence continues at coordinate 24,681 of JAQZBX010015199.1, forward strand.
TTATGTGACATTTATACAATCTAAGTATCTTTAAAAAAAATAAATGCCAAAAAATTAACGTTTTAAAGAAGAATGGTTTTAAATACATTCCAAGATAACCTGCAAAGTACTTAAAGTGGATAATTTTATTTATAAAAAGAAGAGTGTGATCTTGGTCTCCAGGTTATCCCAAAGCTGGTTAATAAAATTAACTTGCTATGACATGGAGTTTTTAAGTGAAAATTTTTTGTTTCTCTTGTTAACACTGTAACGTAGTTTTCGATAACAAGTGTTTATGGTCTCTAGGTTACATGTGTGGAGCTATTAAAACAAACTTTTAATCATAAGGGGAAAGTCATTTGCCCTTCAAATAGAAATAAACAATAGACAATAGACTGAATTGCAAATGAGATACTGAATATAGATTTAACTTACATTTAACGATAATTTTATTAGAATATATCTGCTTCCTTTCTCGTTTTCTACATCAACAAAAGTTAAAGAGTAATACACTGAGGTGAACTCTCACTTCTGTCATTCAAATGTCCTGCTAGTTGAAAAGTTACCTCCAGGTTCAACTTTAATAAATGCAACCAAAGATATTTTTTACTTCTATTTTTTTTTAATTCCATTTTTTCATGCTGATTCCTACATTCAATCAATGTGATCAAGTGGTGCACTAGTCTACTAAGCTTGGTTCATGTTCTTGTCTCCAAGGTTGGTGGGGCATGGGGAAGAAATCAAGTAAAACCAAACTAAATGGACTAGCCATAATAAAGAGGAGTTGTATTCTGGGAAGATGGCATTGGAGTAGCTCAGGCAGGGTAACAGCTCTCTTACAAAACAGGGGAGAAAGCTTAGAAGTCCTCCGAGGGAGCTGCTTTGGGGACTTGCAGACCAGGACAGTGCCACATGCATCATCCAGGAGGGACTGGGAATGGAGAGAGAAAGAGGCCAAAAGGAAAACTGAGTTGCTGGCCCCATGGCTGGGAATGCCACCCTCCCCCTACCCCTCATGCCTAAGGTAAATGCCTTGGTAAAACCTGTGGCTGAGTGGCCAATGGAGAGGGGAAAGGACATATATTCCTCCCTGGGAGGAGGGAGGGTGTGGTGGAAGGCTGAGTATGGTTTCTCTTCAGCAAGTATAAGCAGTAAAACCTGGTTTTGAATCACTGGCTTAGAAGATCTAGTCAGTGCAAATTGAAGGATTGATCTCTGTGGAAAGGTTTGCCCAAGAGTGTGACCTGCTTGCCAGCCAGGAAAGTGAGGGAAGACAAAGCTTGTTTCTCATTTCTTTCTCAGGCGCTGTAGATCTGGTCTACATCCCATTAGTAGCTCCTTGCCCCTGTTTTGATAACTTAAACAGGGCAATCTTAAATTTTAGAAATAAATGAACCAAAAATTGAAGAGCTGTGAAATAAAACCACTAGGCAAGAGAGAGAAATTGATCAAAAGATTAAAATCACCAACACAATCAGATGCCTAGAAGTTGAAAAAAAGTAATAAACCATACTAAGAATCAGGACGATATGGCCTAGCCAAAGGAACAAACCAAGATCCGGATGAGACATAGGATTTAATCAATGTTGTTCATACAAATCTACTTAATTTAAGGAGTTGAAGGAAAATATGACTAAAGAGGTAAAGGATTTTAAGATGAAACTGGGTGGGTATAAAGAACAATCTGAAAGCCTGCAAAGAAAAAGTTACAGAGCTTATGGGAATGAAAGACAATGGATGAGGTTAAACATTAGAGGCATATAATAGCAAATTTGAATTGTTTGAGGACAGAATTAGTGAATTAGAAGACAGCATCTGAACTTGAAAAGACAATGAAAAAGAAAATGGGAAAAAATGAACAGGGTCTCAAGGAATTGAATGATAGTATGAAACACACAAGCATACACATTATAGGTATCCCAAAAGAAGAGAATGAAAAAGCAGAAGAAAGAATTTTTGAGGAAATAATTACTGAAAATTTTCCAAACAGTATGAAAGACATGTATATCAATATTCAACAAGGGCAGCATACCCCAAACAGAATAAATCTTAAAAGACCTTTTCTGAGACATCTACAATTCAAAATGTCAAATGAGAGAAGTAGAGGATTTTGAAAGCAGCAAGAGAAAAGCAATGTATCACTTACAAGGGAGCCTCCATAAGACTAAGTGCCGATCTCTCATCAGAAACCATGGAGGCAAGAAGGCAGTGGTATGATATGTATTTAAGGTACTGAAAGAGAAGAACTGCCAGCCAAGAATTTTTTATCTGGCTCAATTAACCTTCAGAAGTGAAGGTGAGTTTAAAGTCATCACAGACAAACAAAAACAGAGTTTTTTTTCACCAAGAGACCAGATTTACAAGAGATATTAAAGGATGTGTTATAACCTGAAAGGAAAAGAAAAGGGCAAAGGGCTTGGAGAAGCATGTAGGAAGTGAAGATTATAAGTAAGAGTAACTGAAAGGATTAAGACAGACAATAGTAAGATATGACCACAGAAAGCCAAGGAATAAAATGGACGCAGTAAGTAATGCTTTTACAGTAGTAACATTGAATGTTAATGGACTGACTGCCCTATCAAAAGACAGACTATGTCGACTACATGAGACTCACCTTCAATGCAAGGACACAATGAAGCTGGAAGTGAAAGTATGGAAAAAGATACTCCCTGCAAATAGTAATCAAAAAAGATCTGGAGTAGTAATATAAATATCAGAAAACATAGATTTTAAATACAAAACTGTCATAAGTGATGGCCACTATATATTAATAAAAGGGACAATTCACCAAGAAGAAATAACAATATTTATGCACCTAACTTAGGTGTCCCAAAATACATGAGGCACACACTGACAAAACTGAAGAGAGAAACAGACGTCTCTACAATAATAGCTGGAGACTTCCAAACACGACTCTCAGCAATGGCTATAACATCTGGACAGAAGATAAATAATGAAAGAGCTTGAATAATATGACAAATGAACTAGGCCTAACAGACATTTATAGAACATTACACCCCAAAACAGCATTATATACATTAAGTGCAGCGGATCTTTCTCCCAGATAGACATGTTGGCTCATAAGTTGGATCTCAAATTTAAAAAGATTGAAATTATACAAGGGACTCTCTCTGATCATAATGGAATAAACTTGGACATTACTAACAGGCAGAAAAAGGGAAAATTCACAAATAGGGATTAAACAAAACAATCTTAAATGAGTGGGTCAAAGAAGAAATTGCAAGAGAAATCAGTAAGTATCTCAAGATCAATGAAAATGAGAACACAACAAATCAAAACTATGGGATACAGCAAAGGCAGCGCTGAGAAGGAAATTTATAGCCCTCAAAAAGCTCACATTAAAGAGCTAAAATCAAAGACCTTACTGCACAGCTGGAAGAACTAGAAAAAGAACAGCAAACCAATCTCAAAGCAAGCAGAAGGAAAGAAATACAGCTATCTCTTCCACATTGTGACTTTCCCTATCGTGGTTTCAATATATTGTGGGTCAGCATAAGGAATTAAATAGGAATTTTTGGTGAGTTTTGTGGAAGCTGCAGACCACAAGCAAAGGCCAGCAGATGACACAGAAAAAGTTTAAAAATTCAGAAATGCATAAAATATATGTATACTATTGTATAATATCAATGTATTTTAATTTTAAAAGAGAAATTGTGTGTATTTATGAAATTAAAAGTTTAAGTTAAAAATACGTGAAAACGAGAAAGCCAGCAGACGACACACAAAGCTAGAAATGTAGAAATATCCTAAAAAGTTTAGTAACACAGAAATGCATACTATGACTGAATAACCAAAATTTTACAATAAATATTATAAATATTCCATTTACAATAGCAACTAATTTTATGGGTAAAAAAATCCATAAAAGAAAAAGAAAAAGTTCAGACTACTTCTCTGATATGAAGGGAGGACCAAAACTTTTACATGGATTTTCCAGATTATGTGGACACCATTCCCCTAAACCTTGTGATGTGGAAGGATAACTGTAATATAGATTAGAGAAGAAATAAAATGGAGAATAAAGAAAAAAACACAACAATAGAATCAACAGAACTAAAAGTTGTTTCAAGATCAACAAAATTGGCAAACCCTTAGCTAGACTAACAAAAAAAAGAGGCAAATAAAATCAGAAATGAGAAGGGAGACATTACCACTGATTCAGCAGAAATAAAAGAGATCATAATAGGATACTATGAACAACTGTACACCAACAAATTAGACAATGTAGATAAAATGGACAAATTCCTAGAAACACACGCCTACACTGACCCTAGAAGAAATAGATCTCAACAAACCAAACACAAGTAAAGAAATTGAAACAGTCCTCAAAACCCTTCCCAAAATGAAAAGCCCAAGACTAGATGGCTTCACAAGTGAATTCTACCAATCATTTAAAGAAGATCTAATACCAAATTTTTAAACAAATCAATTTTATTAGTACATGTTACTAAAGCATACAGTCCATCCAAAGTGTACAATCAATGGTATTTGTATAATCACATAGTTGTGCATTCATCACTTCAATCATTGATCATTTTCATTATTCCAATAATAATAAACAAAAAACAGACAAAAAAAATACTCGTGAACTCTCAATCTGTTTCCCCTGTCATACATAGCTCCTATTCTGTTTCCATCTCTCTGATTTGTTTTTTTACAAAATATAAATACAATCATATATGCAGTATTACCCATATTCATATTTCACATGAGGTTTTACTATGCTATACAGTCCCATGTTATATTTTTCAGTTTCCTTCTGGTAATATACATGCCTTTAGACTTCCTTTCAACCACTGTTATACCCATATAATAGCACTGCTAGATAAAAATGCTATGAATGTGCTTTCACCTTTTCTATTAATTTCCAAAGGTTAACAAACATTTTTTTTTTTTACCAATTCTGCACAGATTAACCCTAAGCTTTACATTCTCTAACCTCATTTTATACAAATTTTGCTCAAGCTCTTCCAAAAAATAGAACAGGAAGGGATGCTATTAAACTCATTTTATGAAGCCAACATCACCCTAATACCAAAGCCAAGTAGAGATATAATGAAAAAATAAATCATAGATCAATTTCTCTAATGAATATAGATGCAAAATTCTCAAAAAACTATTTGCTAACCGAATGAAAAATGTATTAAATTATACATCATGATTAAATGGGCTTTATACCAGGTATGCAAGAGTAGTTCAACACAAGAAAAATCAATTAGTGTAATAAACCACATTAATAAACTGAAGAAAATTTACATCATCTCAATAGATGAAGAAAAGGCATTGACAAAATACAACATCTTTTCTTGATTAAAAACTGTGAAAGGCAGGAATAGAAGGAAACTTTCCAAATATGATAAAGTACATATTTGAAAAACCCACAAATAACATTATACTCAATGGTGAAAGACTGAAAGCTTTCCTGCAGAGAACGGGAACAAGACAAGGATGCCCACTGTCACCACTGTTACTCAATATTGTGCTAGAAGTTCTAGCTAAAACAATTAGGCAAGAAAAAGGGAAACAACACACCTAAATAGAAAAGGAAGAAGTAAAACTTTTGCTATTCGCCAATATGATCCTATACTTAGAAAATCCCAAAATCCACAACAAAATTACTAGTACTTATAGATGATATCAGCAAAGTGGTGGTATACAAGATTAATATGCAAAAATCAGTAGCATTTCTATACACTACTGATGAGCAATCTGAGAAGTCAGAAAAAAATTCCATTTACATAGTGACTAAAAGAATCAAATATTTAGGAATAAACTTAACCAAGGTCATAAAGGACCTGTATTCAGAAAACTGTAACATTGCAAAAAGAAACCAAAGAAGACCTAAACAAATGGAAGAACATTCCATGTTAATGGGTTGGAAGACATAATATCCTTAGGCTATCAATTCTACCCAAACTGATCTACAGAGTCAATGCAATCCCAATACAACTCCCAACAGACTTTTTTGTAGAATTGGAAAAACCAATTATCAAATTTATCTGGAAGAGTAATGGCCCCCAAATAGCCAAAAATATCTTTAAAAAGAACAAAGTCGGAGAACTCTCACTTCACAACTTTAAACATATTATCTAACTAAAGTGGTAAAACAGCATGGTACGGGCATAACGATAGATTGACCAATGGAATTGAATCAAGATTCTGAAACAGAGATTCACATCTATGGTCAAGTGTTTTTCAACAAGGCTGTCAAACCCACTCAACTGGGCCTAAACACCCTATTCAACAAATGGTGCTGTGAGAACTGGAAATCCATAGCTAAAGGAAAGAGGATCGCTTTCTCACTACTTATATAAAAATTAACTCAAAATGTATCAAGGAATTAAATATAAAAACTAGAAGCATAAAACTCCTAGAAGAAAATGTAGGGAAACATCTTTAAGATCTTGTACATGGTAGTTTCTTTGATCTTATATCTAAAGCATGAGCAATGAAAGAAAAAATAGATAAATGGGACTTTCTCAAAATTAAACAGTTTTATGTTTCAAATTATTTTGTTAAGTAGTTAAAAAGGCAGCCAATTCAATGGGAGCAAATCCTTGGAAACCACATATTTGACAAGGGTTTGATTTTCATGTTATATAAAGAGATCACATAACAAAAAGACAAGTAACCCAGTTAAAAATGGGCAAGCATTTTGAAAAGATATTTTTCCAAAGAAGAAATACAAATGGCCAAAAAGTACACAAAAAGATGTTCAACATCACTAGTTATTAGGGAAATGTATAATAAAACAAGATATCATTTCACATGGTACAGAACGGCCAATATATTAAAACAAAAAACAAAAAACAGAACTTCAAGTGCTGAAGATGATGTGGAGAAATAAGAATACTCCTTTACTGTCGGTGAGAGTATAAATTGGTGCAGCTTCTGTGGAAGATGGTTTGGCGAGTCCCAAGGAAGCTAAATATAGAACTGCCATACTATCTGGCAAACCCAGTACTATAAATATATTTAGAACTGAGAGCAAGGATGTGAGCAGATATTTTTTACATGCCAATGTTCATAGTGTGGTATTCACAATTGCTGAAAGATGGAAACAAGTGCTTGTCAACAGGTGAAAAAAAATATATATATATATATATATGATGGAATACTATTCAGCTGTATGGCAAAATAAACTGGGGAAAGCACATGACAACCTGGATGAACTTTGAGGAAATTATGTTGAGTATAAGCCAGACACAAAAACGGCGACTATTGTATGGTTTCACTGATATGAACTAAATATGATTAAACATATGGAGTTGGACTACAGAGTGTAGGTTGGTAGAGACGGAATGTAGGCTGAGAAGGGGGAGCTGATGCTGAATTTATGTAGATGTTTAATAAGGTCAACTGTAAATATGTGGTAATAGATGGAGTTGATGGTAGCATATTATAATGACTATAACAAGCACTGCTGGCTGATGTGATTGTGGCTGAAAGGGGTAGTCTAGGGAGGTTAATGTTAACTGAAAGTCAGCTAGAGGAAAATCTAGGGACTGTATAACATAGGAATTTTGGTGGTAGATGAAGATTGTGGTTAATAATATAAATACAAGAATGTTCTTATACTACCAGGCATTAAGAATATGGTGATACATGGGAAAAACACAACTATCATAATTTATAATTATATAGTTAATAGTAATATTGTAATATTTTGGTAGCAAAGGCAAAGAAGGTATTATACCAGTGCTAATGGTCAAAAGAAGAATATGGGGTTTAGTGTTATGGGATATGAAAACAATTAAATATTTTTTTCTTCATTTTAGTCATTAACAAGGAGACCTTGGTCCATGTCACTTGAGCAATCTATGCTCATTTATGTATCTTTCTGAGCACTCGAAACAAGTGAGTTTGTTTTTAGGATATATGAGATAAATGTACCTGGACAGAACTTTTTAGAATAATGCTTCCATAATTTGTTAAGCTGTCTTTTGTCTCATTTTATCTTTTGAAGTTGAAATAAAGTTTACTTAAAAAAAAAAAAAAAAGTTTTATCACAGAAGCACAGGTGAAGGAGGTGCTTAGCACAGCAATATTAGCTGTGAACTCACATGTTTTACCAGGCATACCATGCCCTATCCCTACTACCAATTCAATATCTATTTCAACCTCTTTCCTAACCATGCACTGAACTCCAGGAACACTGGAATTTATAGCAGCATTATTCACAATAGCCAAATGCTGGAAACAGCCCAAGTATCCATCAGCCAATGAGTGGATACACAAAAAGTGGTACATACACTAAATAGAATATTTAGCTGTAAGAAAGAATGGAGTTAGACATGTTCGGACATGAAAGAACTTTGAAAACATGCTCAGTGAAATAGGCAAGACACAAAGATGAAAATGATAAATCATTTGTAAGATGACTAGAAATAGCAAATTGGCAGAGATAGAAAGTGGGTTAAAGGTTACTGGGTGGGGATGGGGTGAGAGAAGAGGGCGTGTTTAAAAAGAAAAGATACAGTCCCTATATTGTCAGAACTAACAATGCAGTGTGTGTGTGTGTGTGTGTGTGTGTGTTTGCATGCGGCATGTTATATGCTTCAAAGGAAAAGTTCAAGATGTTAGAGTATATGACTATACTTGATGTAAACTTGGTATTTTGTATTTAAAAGATGAGTAGTAAATGGAAGAAGGGAAAGAGAGGTCAGAGAAAACTGGGTGTGTGGACTGTGAGGCAGAAAGGGGGTGGATTAAAAAGCCTGTATAAGGATTTTGGAGAGTGATGTGATCATGCCTGTCTTTATTTTTAAAGATTACGTTCTTCACCCATTCTCCACAGAGGAACTCTGGAAGACCTGCTCGTTAATAATTCATAACAAAACTTCTTTTAAACCTCCTCTCAACAGATATCCATTTTTGGCAACTGCCCCAAAGTTCTCTCTTCTCAAAAATTTATCAATATATTTTCACTTCTCATAATCCTTTTTCTTCTTTGTATGTATTCTTATCTTCCTTCCCACAAGTAGCTCTCAGCCTTTTTCATGAAAATCCAATGTTTTCCTCTGATATGCAAATTCATATGAGAAAAGCAGTGTGTGAACCCTGTGCTCCAAAAGATCCTATGCTTGGTTTAATGCTATGTTGTAACTGTCCTGAAATATTTATTTAAATAAGAATCTCCACATTTTCATTTGCATTGGGTTCCAAAAATCATGTAGCCAGTCTTGGAGCAATGACAAGTAGTTTTGTGTGGATGGGAGTAGAGGTGAGCAATACTCAATCTGTTCAAGTCTTCTATAAGTCACCTCCATTTCCAAAGCCTGTCCATATTCTTCATTTTAAGCACCACCACACTAATCCAAGTTACTATTTTCTGATATTACAGAAATAACTAATATTAGGCAAAATATATACTAAAACAAAAATTAATAGAGATAAAGTTTACTTTAGAATGATAGAAGGCTAATCAGGAAGCTATGGCAATATTATATATACATTCACTTCAAAACAGAGTTCCAAAATAACTGAACCAAAAGCTGACAGAATTGAGGGGAGAATAAGACAATTTAACAAAATAGTTGGAGACATGAAAACCCTCCTTTTAAAAATGGATAGAACAGGTCGGCAGATCAACAACAATATAGAAGACTAAACAACACTATAAATCAACTAGACCTGATAGACATATATAAAACAAGCCACCCAGAATAAATGGAGAAAACATTCTTAAGTGCACATGAGACATTCTCCAATATAGACCATATGCTCAGTCAGAAAACAATTCTCAATAAACTTAAAAGGACTGAAATTATTGAAAATAAATAGGTTTTCTGATGACAATGTAATGCACTTAGAAATCAATAATAAAGACATTTGGGAAATTCACAAATGTGGAAATTAAACAACACACTTCTAAAGAACCAATTAGTCAAAGAAGAAAAGACAAGGAAAATTAAAAAATACTTCAAGGTGAATGAAAATGAAAACACAGATCACCAACTTATGGGATGCAGATAAAGCAGTGCTGAGAAGGAGATCAACAACTATAAACACCTATATTAAAAGTGAACAAAAACTTCAATCTAGCCTTCTACCTTATGACACTAAAAGAGCAAACTAAACATAGTGTAAGCAAAGTTAAAGGAAATAATAAAGATTAGAGTACAAATCAATGAAATGAAAAGTGAAAAAATAGAGTATGAAAGCAAAAAGTTCTTTGAAAAAGAACTTTTTTTTGTAAAAAATAGAGTATGAAAGCAAAAAGTTCTTTGAAAAAGAACTTTTTTTTGTATTTTTAAAAAATACAAATCTTTGGCTGGACTGACTAAACAAAGGACATATAACTAAAATCAGAAATGAAAGAGGTGGCATCGCTACTGATTTTACAAAAATAAAAAATGGATTACAAGGGAACACTATGAGCAAACGTGTGTCAACAAATTGGATAAATTAGATGAAGTGAATTCCTAGAAAGACACAAACTGCCAAAACTTAAGAAGAAAATCTGAAAGACCTGTAGCAAGAAAAGAAGTCAAATTAGTAATTACACCTTCTCACAAAGAAAACTCCAGGGCATATGACTTTGCTAGTGAATACTATGAAATATTTAGAGAACTAATATCAATTTTTCACAAATTCTAACAAAAAATTAGGAGTGAAAACTTCGCAAATAAGTCTGAGGTCAGTTTTATTCTGATGACTAAACTGGACAAACACATCACAAAAAAATGTAGACTAACATGTATTATGACTATAGATGCAAATATCCTCAACAAACTCTAAGTCACTCCAGCAAGATATAAAAAGCATGAAAAGGGGGGTATTTATCATAGGAATACAAGGTAAGTTTAGCATCCAAAAATCAGTGTAATATAGAATAAAGGACAGAAACCATGTGGTTACATCAATAGATGCAGAAAAGCATTTGATGAAATCCAACACTCCTTAGTGATAAAAATATTCAGCAAACTAAGAACTGAAGGGAATTTCCTCAATCTAGTAAAGGACATCTATGAAATAACCCATAACTAACAGCACATTTAAAGGGAAAGATTGAATGCTTTCAATGTAGCATCATGAAGAAGAGGATGTCATCTCTCACCACTTACAATGAACAATATACTAGAGCTTCTATCTAGGGCAATTAGGCAATGAGAAGTAAGAGACATCCAGATTGAAATGAAAAAGTAAAACTATTTCTGTTTGCAGATAAGATGATTTTGTGTATAGAAAATCCCAAAGAATCCACTAAACATTTATTAGTTAATAAATGAGGGCAGCAAGGTCGCAGGACACAAGAAACAATTTTATTTCTATACAAAAATCATTCGTATTTCTAATGGCAATAAAAATCCAAAAATGAAAATAAATCAATTTATAATATCCAAAAGAATAAATTACCTAAAAATAAATTTACCCAATATAATATCCAAAAGAATAAATTACCTAAAAATTAAATTTACCCAAGGCGGTAAAAGAGTTGTTTGTGAAAGCTGCAAAACATAGTTGAAATAAATTAAAGACCTAAATAATTTGAAAGGCACCTTGTGTTCATGCATCAGAAAACTTAATATTTTTAAGATGGCAATACTTCCCAAAGTTATCTACAGATCCAGGGCAATCCTTACCAAAATCCTAGCTGGATTTTTTCCCCCAGAAACTGAAAAGCTGATGTGAAATATCTTATAAAAATACAACATACCAGTTGCAAAAATTGCCTGAAAAGAAAGTTGGAAAACATGTTTCTCAACTTCAAAACCAATTACAAAGTTATAGTAATCAAGACAGTTGTGGTACTGGCCTAAGGATAAACATATATATCAATGGAATAGAATTGATAGTCCAGAATTAAACTCTTACATTTATGGTCTACTGATTTTCTACTAGGATGCCAAGGCAATTCAATGGGGAAAAATCATCTTTTTGACAATTCTGGGGAAACGAGATAACCACATGCAAAAGAATGAAGTAGGATCCCTTCCTTATACCATAAATATCAATTCAAAATGACAACCTAAATGTAAGAGCTAAAAGCTTCAAACTCTTTAAAGTAACCAGAGGTATAATTTTTCATGATTTTGAGTTAGGCAAGTTGTCTTGATATGATACCAAAAACACAAGTGAAAATAGAAAAATTAGACTTCATCAAAATTAAAACTTTCGTGCTACAAATGACAGCATCAAGAAATTAAAAGACAACCCACAGAATGGGGGAAATATATACAAATCATATATCTGGTAAAGCACTTGTAGCTAGAATTTATATACAGAGCTCTTATAACTCAATTAAAAGATAAAGACTCATATAAAAGCTGGGCAAATGATCTGACTAGACCTTTCTCTAAAGAAGGTATACAAATGGCCAATAGGCCCCAGAAAAGACGCTCATCATCATTAATCATAGTGAACTGCAAATCAAAGCCACATTGAGATGCCACTTCACACTCACTAGGATGGTGATAATCAAAATATCAGGGAATAACAAGTGTGGATAAGGATGTGGAGAAAATGGAACCCTCATGCATTGTTCTTGGGGATGTAAAATAGGTCAGCTGATTTGGAAAACAGTCTGGCAGTTCCTCAAAATGTTATCATGTGACCCAGCAATTCCACTACTAGGTATACACCCAAGAGAAACTAAAACATGTCCACAGTAATATTTGTATGTGAATGTTCATAGCACTATTACTTATAATAGCCAAAAAGTGGAAGCAACTAAAATATTCAATTGATGAATGGATAAATAAAAGATAGAATATCCATACAGTGGAATATTCTTCATTGACTAAGAATAGAAATACTGATACATAGTATAACATGGACATATCTTGAAGACACGCTAAGTAAAAGAATTCAGACACAACAAAACATGTATGATTTGATTTATATGAAATGTCCAGAATAGAAAAACATATGGAGACTGAAAGTAGATTAATAGTTGCAAGAGACTGGGAGAGTAATGAGGAGTGAATGCTAATGGGTATGGGTTTTCTCTGGTATGATGAAAATGTTCTAAAACTGATTGTGGTGATGGCTACACAATCTGTGACTATATTAAAAGCACTGACTCACCCATTTTGAATGAATGAATGGTTATGGTATGTGAATTATAACTCAAGCTATTAAAAATTTTCAAAGTAAAAAAAAA
>JAQZBX010015200.1:6163-37887 GCA_029593785.1 Cabassous unicinctus
AAAAAAAAAAAAAAAAAATGGCTTAGAATTCTGATTTGATTATAGTTAATAGGTTTAGCAGAACATAGTCAGAGAGGCTTCTCATTCAGGAAGCCCAACACAGTGAATCCAGAGTAAATATTATGATTGATGGTTACCATCCAGAGTTGGTAAATGGAGGCAGGAATAGCTTGCTTGGCCTCAGTACAGCCACAATGGTGAATGAGATAAGGCCATTCAATATTATTTATCCTGGAAAAAAGTAATTAAAGGCAGGAGTCCCCAGTTTTGTTTTCCATTTCCAGTGCAGACTGTCTCTACAGATTGTTAATCTTTCCTACATTTCTCAAATCCTCCTGTACTTGGAAACTGTGGTCAAACATGTGAAACTAAAGAACTGCAGTTAAAGTTACTGGTGATTTGCATCCATCCTAAATATGAAGAGGATGTGTGATTATGATGTAATGTCTCCTGAATGTGTGAGAATTAGAGGTTGGCCTGGGTTCCTGGAGGAAGCTGAGAACTTTCTGGAGAGTGTTGTTATACCAGTGTGGAGCTGCTCTCTTCAGAATGGGTGTATGTGGTGGTACCTGAAGGCAGAAATGTGGTCTGGGTCACCCAGCAGAGTCTTCTGGATGGTGGGAAGTTTAACTCTTTTTAAAACAAGTACTTATTGAGGGTCTTACTGTATGTAAAGTTGAGACAAAGGAAATAAGGGGCTGTATCACTGATGTACAAGTCAGACATATAAACTTACTTTTAAATTATATGATAAAAGGATATTATAAGTTTATTTTATAAATGTATATTATCAGTGCATATAATATATTAATTATGCTTTTTAGAATTTTAAAGCACCAAAAGTAAATTTCTTTAAAAATATTCTTTGGACTTGTCTTTTAATAATGAAAATGACCATTCCCCCTTTTGATGCTGAATTGAAGAGTTTTTAGTGCTTATCATATTACTTAGTTACCAATCTTAAATATTTATAGGCTTGAAATCAGTTAAAAAATAACACACTCATAGGATTCTTGAAATGTCACTGTGAGAGAGCATTTATGTTACCTTCACATAGTTGTACTCTAAGAGAATATACTGGCCATCAGGTGATACTGAATAATCATTTATAGAATGTCCAAATTCATCCTGTTAACCAAGTAGAAAACAAAGAGAAACGATTCAATTCAGCTGGCATCATTGAGTACTTACCACATGGAGGGTACTCTTCTAGACCTGGGGCTCATGCTGTGGGAGCTCCCAGTCTAGGGGACATGGCATATTCACCCACACAAGTGACCAAGGGGCCAGGGGGATGGTTCCCAGTGTTGGAGAGCCAGGAAGGAAAGGGTTAATTCCAACTGAGCAAAGATGTCCCTAAGGGTGGGGAGCAGGAACAGAAAGAGGACCTTTGCAACAGGGGGAAGAGTATGAGCAGAAACCCAGATGTGTGAAAGAGTGTGCATGTTTAGAAGATGGCTAAGGGTTATGTGTAACCTGAATACAAAATAGGGTGTGTCAGACAAAGTGGAAGGTGAAGGAAGATTACCTGGGAGATAAATATAAGAAGTGGAACATGTGGAAGTGATAGATTCAGATCTGTCTTTTACAAAGAATATGTTAACACCAGAAATTGGTGACATAGTGGCTAAAATAAGAGGGGAGTTGCATTAGCCCTGAACTTGGGCAATGAGCTGTCCTGGTCTACTGAATGGAGTGAGGGACACAGAGCACTCAGTACTACAAGATTAAAAGAGGCTTCGAATTAGGACTACACAGTAGAAATGGAAATCTGAGAGACTCGGGACAATGCAGAGGGGGACTCACTAGGGTTTGTTGAGTGGTTAACCGTAGGGGCTGACAGAGAAGGAGTCACAGATGATTCTGTCTTGAGTGACTTGGAGAAAAACACTATTTACTAAGATTGGGAATAAGATGCTTTTGGTTTGCTAGGAGAGGGGAGGGAAGATAACTAGTTTAGGTTGGGAAACGGAGTTTAAAATGCCTGTGGGCCAACCATGTGCAAGAGCCAGCAGGCTACTGGAATAGAAGTTTAGATCTCGGGAGGAGGTTAGTGTTAAAAGTGTGTGAGAATCAAAGCCATAAAGGAGAGGGCAATGCTATGGGAGGGGATGAAATTCATCTTCCAAGAGCAAGCTGAGTGAGAAGAGAGAGGGTACGAGTGCAGACAGAGCCTTGAGGGGCACTTACATTTCAGAGTGTGGGCAGAGGAGGAGGAATCGTCAAAGGAGACTTAAGAGTAGCCAAGGCAGGGAGCATTTCAAGAAGCAGAGAAAGATCCACTGTGCCATATGCTGCAGAGAGAGTCCAACAGGATGAGAAACGATAGAACTCATGATTTGAAAGGTTATGAAAAAAAAATCCCCAGTATTCCCCCAAAGCATGAATTAATTATGTTATTAAACATACAAATGTACTGTTCTCCAAGAAAATGGAGCTGTTTCCATACTCAGCATTGAATAGCAAGATATTATTTTCTTGTTTGTAGAGATACTCATGATCTGAAGAAAGAAAACGGCCAGGTCAATATTTCAAGTTGATATTAAACATCTTCATAAACTAAAAACCATGTAATAAAAATTTAGAATTTAAGTTCACACAAATACTAAATGACATTTTTAAGTTGGAAAAACACTAAGTGACAACCATTACATTTATTCTCCATCATGCATTTATTCTAGCATACATTTATTTTTCCATCACTGTTGTCAAGGTTTCAATTCACATTTAAGCTTTCTAAATTACATATCAAAGAAATACTAAGCTCAATTTCTGTCCTCTTTCTCTTCACATCCTTACATGGAGAAAATTACTCTCCCATAGGTCTTACAGAACAAGGATTATATCTTCCCAGTTCCATAAAAGTTCTCCATGACCTAACCTGAATGAATATAAGCATAAAAATCCCACTCTCCACCAAAATCCTTACCTGAAATCCACCGTAAGGAATAGAACTTCACTCTAAAAGTATTTTTTAAATAATCATTTAAAGTGTAAGTTCTGCGACTGTCAGCTGTAGCATCATCTGTTGGTAGAAAAAAAGAGCCAAGTGTTCAGAAAGAGAATAACCTAAGTTTCAGATAAAATAAATCAAGTGGATTTCTACAATATACTGTTAAGGGTTGAATTCAGTCCCCCCAAAATATATGTTGAAATTCTAATCCCCAGTACCTCAGAATGTGACCTCCTTTGGAAATAGGGTAATTGCAGACAGAGTTAGGCCAGATACAATGGAATCGGGCAGGCCCTTAACCCAGTATGGCTGGCTCCATGTAAGAAGGGGAGAGGAGACACAGACGGACACACAGAGAGACGGCCATGTGATGATGGAGGCAGAGAATGGATTATGCCACAAGCCAAGGAAAGTCAAGGATTGCTGGCCACCACCAGAAGCCAGGAGAAAAGCAAGGAAAAGAATCAGCCTTGCAGACTTCAGAGGGAGTGTGCTTTAGGATTCCTAGCCTCCAGAACTAGGTGACAATGCATTTCTGTTGTCTTAAGCCAACCAGTTTGCGGTACTCCATTACAGCAGCCGTTGGTGACCAAGACATATACCCTGGTCACAGAATGAAGAAATCCACTCACAAAATGCAAGACACACTTAAAAGATTTCAGACTGGATGGACAGAGTGAAACTGCATTTAACTGTTAAAGCATGTGTGAGTGGAAGTACATTTATTTGTGCTCTATCAGTGCTCCATTAGTGAGCTTCACCTTGAAGGGCTAGACCGGCAGTACTGAATAGAAATAGAACGTGAGCATTTCCTAGTAGCCACATTTAACATCTTTTTGTAAAGGTAAAATTCATTTTAATGACATTTTATGTAGTCCAAGAAATATTTTGTTTGTTTTGATAACAAAATTTAGTGAATATTTAAAAAGTAATTAAGGATATCTTTCATGTTTTTTCTTTCATCCTGTCTTTGAGATCCGGTATGTAGTTTTCACTTACAGTACATCTCAATTTGACTAGTCACATTGTATTTCAAGTCAATCCCACAAGTGACCAGGGGCTACTGTAGCAGATGGCACAGGGTAAGAACATCCTTTTGAGGCCTGGAGGTCTGCTCCAATTCCCGAGAAACTCTGCACAGGCCTCTAAAACATGCCGATCACATAGTTCAGGGATCTTTGTTTCTATCATCACTTTTTCTTGAAGTCAATGGAAGTTTTCATGAAACCCTTTCTTTGGATTCTGTGACGCCTCAGTTCTCTCTCTAACTCTCTGACCATTATTTTTCATTCTATTTTCAACTCTATTTTTTCCTCCATTGATCTCTAAGGCAGAAAGCCTTCTACTTTCTGCTCTTCTCTCACTCCATTCTTACCTCCTGAGAACTCCAGAGAATGTGACTTCTCTGGCTTCAGGCATATTTTCCGTTTGAATAACTGACAAAATCTGTATTCAACCTCAGCTCACCACATCCCACACTCACACTTCCCTGCTGTGTTGAGCACTTAGTTGCCTTGTGCCCTCTAAGTCTAAAGTAATTGCCTTCCATCCAAAACAGGAATTTGTGTAGTTCTACATTCTGATACTGGCAACTCAGATTCAAAGTCTGATATTCATTTTAATGTCTTCTTCCATCCTCACCCCCATCAAATCAACCCTGTCGATTTTTCTTATAAAGTCTTCCTCTGTACCACCACTAGAATGATTTTTCTAAAATGCCACTTGTATCTTGATGATTTTTTTCTCAAATGCTTTCAGTGATTCTCCATTGTCTACAGGAAAGATGCAAGCCCCTTAGCCTGGCACACAAGGCTCTCCACAGTCTGGTATGAGACTCTTCCCAGACTCATTTCCACTCTCGCCACATGAACCCTCTAATACAGTACCACTGACCTGCCCACTGATCCTAGAAGATCTTGGGCTTTTGTGCCTTTGCTCCTCGTCTTAAGCTGCTTCCACTTTGCAATATCTTCAGCTGCTTCCCTGACTATCCCAATCCTCCACCCTCCAAATCTCACCTCTTTCAAGAAGATGTCTTTAACCACACCTGCTCTGCTTTGGCCTCACCGACACACTGCTCACCTGGTCTTGCCATTTACTGACTTGTGTTGATAATTTTCAATGCCTGTCCATTTGGTCTCCTCAGCCAGGCCTTGTATTCTCTTGTAAACAGGGCCTTATATATTTTTGCATCAATCTCATTACCTAGCACAATTCTATACCATAGTAGACACAACAAAAATATTTTTGATGATTGATGTAAGGTATCATCCTATGAGCATAATCAAACCAAAGTGATTCCTCTTCCCTGATCCTGGAGCCTGTCCACTGATGGCGAAGTACCTAAAGCCTCTTTCTAAATTTTCTACTTTTTCTACATCTACAAAAATATACACTCACACACATGCATTCACAAAATCTGCCACCATCCTAACATTCCTATAACTGCAATTCCCACTCTTGTGGGGATTGCAAAGCCAGCAGCATCTTCTCTTGTTAATTTTCACAGCCTATGGGAAGGTAATTCTCTTACAGAAAATGATCTTTCAAAAGATGTTCTTAAGATTATATTTCTTTGGATCTTATCTGATAACACAGTCTTGTTTCTTTCTATAAAACCTTCCCTTTCAATAGATAAAATTGCCTGCACTTCACTTTATTGACTTTGTTTAAACCTACTTTGTTAAAGAGGTTAAAAAATAAAATTTCCAATTCAGTCCTATATTTCACCACTGAAAATGAATAAGATACAGTTGTTTGTCAGCAGAAATACAGCAAGTGGGTACAACCAGCCCTTGGACTTGCCAACCTTCAGATGAGAAGTAAAGCCTTCGTGCCACAAAAATTATTATTTGAGACTCATGTTTGAGATATATGTAAACATCCGGATTTGTTTGTTACATGCCCTTAATTGTTCCTGTGCATCCCTTCATAATTTCATACTTGAAATATTATAAAGTGGGTACTATTTGAAAAATATTTTTGAGGATTTGTATCCTGCTATGAATGGCTTGTACTCTAGAATGGACGAATAACACATCTAAAATTAGTATAATTCAAGGCATAAATGGTATAGACATTCTCAGTCTTAATATCATCTGCTGATGTAGATATCTGGATATACCTATATATAGAGAGAACTATACACACATAAACACATGCAAATATATACATATATATGTATATATATTTGTAAATATATAATAAAACAGACATATTAACATAGTACATCTATCACTGACTTGATTTTGCAAGAAGGGAGCTACTATATGTAAATAATAGAGCAGATGCAGTGTTTTCTCATTTAGAGTTATTTGCCCATGTTATTCAGGGCAACACACTTAAATCCCTATGGATATGACTGAGGCAAAATCCCCTGTGACATCACCCGATGCCCAGAGTGCTGCTCTTCGCGTTCATGACGCAGTCCTTGCTGAGCCCTTACCCCTGCTGCCCTCCTCAGACATTGCTGGGGGCATTCTCTGACCAGTTTCTAGCTTTTCTAAATGCCTCATCCCTCCCAGGTATGGGCCCTTCTGCCCACACCAGCCTCGCGCTCATCGGATCCATCCTTGTAAGGCCGGCACGGGCTTGGATTGGGCTCAGGGCTGCTTCACAATGACCCCGCAGCCCCGTCCCTATGGCTTGGCCCAGAGCAGGGCTGCGAAATTGGAGCAAGTAGAGCAACAAATGTTCCCTGCTTTTCGCCTTGCTCCTTGATAAGCAGGGCACATTGGAAGTTGCTTTTGAAACATCTAGATAAGCGAGTTCTGTAAGGCGTCAGTGCCAAGTCCAGGTTTTGACCTTTAGCAAGTTTGCGATTTGCTGCCAAGTTACAGCCTATTCTGTCAAACTCTTATAGGACACGCTCACATTTCTCTTTCCTTGTCTACTTGCTCACTGACAGGGCACTGCTGTGGCAACAGATGAAGGCCTTTGGCTGCTTGTGTGGTTTTCCTCATGCGGCCTGGGACGTGTCGTTCATTTGACTTATCAGTTCAAAGCGTTGTGCTAGCCAAGTAAAGCAGCTAATCATATGTTACCCATCAGCTTATACAGAAACTCTTCGATTCAAGCCTACTTTAATTTAAAGCCAAAAAAAGGTTAACAACTTTACGCTTTACTTCTTTGGCGAGAGCTACTATTAGGTTGAACCATATGAAAATGCCATTTTTATAAGTCAAAAATGGTAGAATATCAGCATTTAAAATGGCTCGTCTTAATTACAAATTCTCATCAAAGTGTTATTGTTGATTAATTAATTCTTGCTGTAGGATCAAAATCATTTCTGAATAAAAGTAATTCCAGAATGGTAAGGTCCAAATAAAAGAGTAGTGTTGGTCCATGGACTGACTATTCCTATTTTGACCGAGTGTATTTTATTACTATGAGGTATTTTAAATGCTTTTATACCGTTTCATAATCAACTTTAAAAAAAAACACTCTGATATATAGCATTTCCACTTTATAAAGATAAACTCTATTTTGGTAAATAAACGACTAATTAAATGCAACTAAAAAGAAATGTGTTTTTTATGTCTCATAAACTCATAAAGTTGTTAAACACAGGAAGAAGAGCTATCTAGTTATGGTGTTCCTGTGTTCCATATGGTAATAAGTTAATGTTCCAAATTGATGCTTGTGGTTATGATGGGTATAAAGAAATAAAATGAGTGTTACTTCAGAATTTGCTCTAGCAAAACAGCAGCCTTGACATAGGAAAAGTGGAAGAAAAATTAAGAAGGCAGAGGAAGAAGTTGACTGGAAGTTGGCTCATATCTTATAGCTGTATTACCCAGTATCATACTTAAGGGGTTGTTAAGCCTGTTGCCTTTGGAAGCAGACAGCCTGGGTTTGAGCCAAGGTCCATTTCACGCCTTGAGCCCTGGGGGCCTTGGGCAAATAAATTACTGAACCTTTCCAAGCCTCAAATCTTTTCATCTATAAAGTGGAAATAATGGCTGGATGTAGCCCATAGGGTTTTGCAGTGATTAAATGAGATAATGTATGTAAAGTACTTAGCTCAGGTCTTAAAATTTAGGAAGCCCTCCAGATATGCTAAGCTATTTATTATTGTTTCATTCCAAGCATGTACTAGGCATTCAAGATATAAAGATGAATAAAACATAATCTTTCCTCTGGAGCACCTCGTAGTGATGCTGAGATTAAGAATTTACCACCATAAAATAATAGGCAATTGATTTTCACAGTGTTCTTATCCCAAATGATCCTAATAAGATACCACAAGGCCGTTAGATTGAGTAAAACATCTAGGATAAGTACAATCTAATCATTCCCTAAGTGCTAAGCAGTTTGCAGTATAAAAGGAAAACATTGGACCTAACGGAATTAGAAGACTAGTGAAGAGTGATGTTTCCTTGATTATTATACACAAGGTGTTAAAATATAATCACAAGCACCATATTTACTTTACCAATAAGGAGAACATCCTGGGTACATAAAGTGGCATCTGATAAATGCATTATCCTTCAACTGGTGCCTGTAGAATGTTTGGACTGCCGGCTTAGCATCTACCCTAAGATCAGCATGTCAGGTGACCAAACGTTTGTTAGGGATGTAATCACTGCATTTTCAAGGGACTACCCTGAAAGGCCAATCATATGGTACAATGCGCACTTCTCAGAACCAACAGTTTGGAAAAATGAAACAACTTAATGGACTTTCTGGGCTCATCTGCCATGACTCTAGCCTCACCTCCTACTCTCTCTTACAGCTCCACTCTAACCCTACTGGCCTCGCTCAGCACTTCCTCCAACAAGCCAAGCTCATTCCTGCCTCAGGGACTTTACATTTGTTATACCCTCTGCTTGGGATGTTCTTCTCCTAGATATGCCCAAGGCTTCCTCACTTACCTCCTTCAGGTCATTATCTAAACTTCACATTCCTATCCTGAACCAACATTGCAATCCCCTCTCCCTTGGCACTCTCTAGTGTCCTTCCTGGGCCTTATTTTTTTCCTTAGAATGGATGCCATCTAACAGAGTATATATTTCACTTATCTTGTTTATTTTACGTCTTCCCTGGATTGAATGTAAACTCCGTGATGGCATTGATTTTGCTTTCTTTTGTTTGCTATCATATCACTAGAACTTAGAACAGTGCTTGGCATGTAGTAGGCACTCAATAAATAATTGCTGAGTGTAAAGAAAGAAGCCAGACAAAGCAAATCCAGAGCTATCAGCTCCAAATTCCAGCACTGTGAATGCCAGTGGTGGTAGGAGGAGGAGCCCTGGATTCATCCTGATGGGTCAAGATTGGACAAGGACCAGAGGCCTGGTTCAGCCCTGCCCTTAACTACCATAAGGTCACCTTACTTCTCTAAGCCTCTGCCAGTCTTTTACCTGCTATCTTTCAGCTCCAAATATACCTTTCTGTACTTTGTTCAGCAATGCTGGGAAGGGAATCTACAGCTGTGTTTCCCAGACGTTTTTGTAGGATTCTTGTTAGGTTCTGCCAATAAGGAGAAATAGAGAAAGACTGGATGTCAGCAGGAGAGAAGGCACCTCCTTTCTGTTCCTTGCTGATCCTTCATGATCAGTCCAGTGGTAGCAGCTGCCCCAGTCAGCGATCTCGCCTACCCCATTATGCCTCTCAGCCATACCTGAAGCAGCTGGGTGCACCATACCCCTTAGATGTTTGAGCCCAAGTCTTCTGGATCCCTCTTCTTCCCCATTGTTCCTCAGGCCTAGAAGTAGCTCTTTCTTGAAGTTATTCTCTCTGGGTTACTTCAGAATACCCTTTATGCTCCTTTTCCGTGTTTCCAAGTCTTTATATTAAATCTCTCTGCTGAAATATCTGGTATGATTTCTCTATTTGTCACTGAACTCTCACTGATAAAGGGCCTTCCACATCTTATCTACAAAGTAAGACGGTCTCTTTTAGCTTCATAGTAACAGAATCTAGACCTGGAATTGATAAACACTTTCTTAAAGAGCCAAATAATAAATACAGTATTTAAGGCTTGTGACCCCTATTGTCTCTATTACAACTACTTGACTCTGCCATTGTAGCACGGAAGCAGCTATAAACAACATGCAAAACTTTATGTATGAAAACAGGTGACCTCTGTTCTAGATATTCCTCAGAATTGTGAACAACATAAAAAACAGATATTGAGAAGCACAGATTTTGACACTGGAACTCTAATTGTCCTGAATCATTAAGAATATCAGCAGAAGACTCCAATATACACAGCAGAAAAGTGAGCAAAATATTCAGGTCAAGATGAAGATACTTATAGCTACTGACAAAGAAATGCAAGACTAGAGGGGCTGCCTGGCTCAAACACAGTTAAGCTGCCCACTTTACTCAGGAGTGACCTCAGCACAGACCCGGGTTACACACACACAGGAAGCCAGCACTAAACAAGGTGTCAGGACTGCTTTATTCCTTTTTGAAATGGAAACTGATTTATTTTTGTTTTTCCTGATTATAGTCACTCCCTCTTCCTTTGTGAAAATGCTTCTCGAATAAACAGGACTGGTACAACAATGGCCCAAATTAATATTTACAGGGCTTTTTTGCCCCCTTTAGTTGACTGACATTAGGCCAGTGCTATCACTGATGAGAAACAGTGGGGAAGGTAGAAAACTTCTTAACTGTACAGATAAATGATCCCCATGAAACTATTTTAGCAAAGGACTGGTTTCTTTTTGGAAATACTTAAAAGGAGTTATGGTGAGACATCAGAGGAAGGCATTACAGTTAAGCTAAAAATGATTAGCTTGTGTTAGAAAGAAGACTGATTAGAGAACATTTGGGGAAGGCTGTAGTTATAACCACTCTTCTAAACAACCTCTCTACATGTGTGGGAGAGTGACTGCACATGGTAAAAAGTGCTATGTTGGCAATTATTGTGAATTGGTAGAGATGAACTAGACTATATGGTCTTGCTGGAATTCAATGTTTACAACTAATCTAAATAGGCAGGTCAGTAGTATCATTTAGATCTGGGCAGTTTGTAGGTCATATTAGAACCCAATTTATTGTAGTGCTTCGAAGTCAACGGGGTGGATTCTCTCGGAAAACCCTAGAATGTTGCCTCTATTAAGGATGGCAATTCTGTGGCTTCCTGGAAAAGAAGTTGTACCACCCTAGTGCTCCCTTCCATGGCTATCCCACATCTTTCCCCTAAACACATAAAAAAGTAGTCCTACATGCTTTATAACAGGTATTTTTTCTCTTTTCTTCCTCCCTCTGCCCCAGTGTTTCCTGGATTTGAAACATTACCCAATCCTGAATAATTCCGGCCCTGTAGTATGTACTTTGAAATGAGAATGAAATTATCTAATGAAAAGATTCAGTGATTCCTTCTTTATAGCAGAAACTGCCATTATGGAGCTTGATTTTCTACCAGTTATCCACTTCCTTGTAGCTCTCCCTCCTGCCATTTGTAAACCCTTTCATTAGCCCTCAGAGGGATGGGTAGGCTTTCTGCTCGGTAGTTTACCCCACATGTGCCTCGGATCCTTGGTTTCTTGTTTCTTAAGGGACTCTTGTTTTCTTCTCATCTCTTTTCTCTCAAGCACCTTCAGTTTCTTTTCACTGCATACTTCAAGCATGCACAGGGGATACCTATTTTTACCTGACCCCCACTGCCTCCTCAAGCCAGCTCCTTCTTTGTCTTCTTGTGTTTATTAACAAACTTCCAAATAAACAAGCTATACTTATTGCCTTCATTTTCCTACCATTCTCCTCACTCCTCATGATCTATCCCTTATTACTTTGTCTATACTCATTTCTTCCTCGACATCTTTAATGCTTACTATCAGTACCACATGTTTTGTCAATCAAGTAATTTCATGTCATTATTTAAATATTTAATAGTAATAGTCTTTCCTTAACTAGACTATTGTCTTAGTTTGCCAGGGTTGCTATGACAACTACCACACACTAGTTGGCTTAAACAACAGGAATTTATTGTCTGACAGTTTTGGAGGCCAGAAGTCCAACATTAAGATATTGGCAGGGCTTGCTTTCTCCCAGAGTCTGTAGAGTTCCGTCAATCCTCTGTCACATGACAATCTCTCTTTTTGTCTGCTCTTTTCATTTCCTCTGACTTCTGGCTTCTACTTCCATATCCAATTTCTTATGCTTACAAGGATGCCAGCTATAAGGATTAAAGCCCACACTGATTCAATTTGGCCTCATCTACGTAGGATCTTCAAAGACCTTATTCACAAATGAGTCCACACCTTAACTCACAATAACACCTTCAAAGGTCTTATTTACAAATGGTCCCCACCCACAGCTCTGGGGGTTAGGATTTGAACATGGCTTTATTGGGGACGATTAAATCCCCAACAGCTATAAAGGAAAGGAGGTACTTATTGCATATTTACCAAACAGCTGCTAACATTGGACTCAACAAATAGTAGATACACATGATTTAGTATCAGATGATTTGACCCCATATTTATGTAGTAAAGCATTTTAATCAGAATCAAAGCCACATTTAAAAATGCTCATCCAAAAAATATTTTCTCTCTGAGCTCTAAGATAATTCCTTTAATTTACCAGCTGTTCATTAAGCACTGTGGTAGTTTGGAGCTGTATGTACCCCCAGGTTAAAGCATGTTTTTAACCCTTAACCCATTCCTGTGGGTGTGAGCCCATTCTAAGTAGGACCTTTTGATGAGGTTACTTCAGTTAAGGTGTGGCCCAACTCATAAAGGATAGGTCTTTATCCTATTACTGGAGTCCTTTGCAAGCACAATGAAAATTGAGACAGAGAGAATGCCACAGGGAGCAGCCAGAAGCTGAATTTTAAAGCTAACCTGGAGGAGAACAGAGAGGACAGGAGAGGCTGCCATGTGCATTATCACATGAAGAAGAGCCAAGAACCAAAGATCACAGGTGGCCAACCCCAGAATTCCAGTCTTTGGAAAGAAAGCATTGCCTTTGATGATGCCTTGAACTGGACTTTCTTTTAGCCTCAAAACCGTGAATTAATAAATTCCTATTGTTTAAGCTGACCCATTGCCTGGCATTTGCTTGAGCAGCCAAGGAAATTAAAACAAGTACTCACATGTGTTGCTTAATGTTCTAGAACCTAGAGAGATAGCCCTGAACAAAGCAGATGAAAAACTTCTTTCATTCTAGTGTGGGAGATATATTTATAGTAAGTAAATGATGTCATATGCTAGGTGCTGGTGATAAGTGCCATGGAGAAAACAAAGCAGGGAAGGGGGTGTCAGGGTTAGGGGACATTGTTGTTTCCAAAAGAATGGTCAGGGAAGGCCCCACTGAAAAGTGGCATTTGAGCAGAGAACTGAAGTGGTTGAGGGAATGAGCAGTGTATGCTCCCCAGGGAAGATTAATCCAAGCAGAAAGATCAGCACGTATAAAACCTCTGAAGCAGGATGAGTGATCAAGGTGGAGAGAGTAGGGGAGGAGCTCAGAGAGGTTGCAGAGGTGAGATCATATGGACTTCATGGTTTTTACTCTGAAAGAGATGGGAAGCCATTGAAAGGTTCTGAGCAGAGAAGGATGTGGTCTGACAGGCTTTAAAATGATTTACTATATTAGTCTTCTATTGTTCATAACAAATTACCACGGACTTAGTGGCTTAACACAACACCCATTGTGAGCTCTGTAGGTCAGAAGTCGAGCACAGTGTGGCTGGGTTCTCTGCTCAGGCCATAACAAGGCTGAAATCAAGGTGTTAGTCTGACTGAATTCTCAACCTGGAGGCTCTAAGGAAAAACTCCTTCCAACCTCACTCAGGCTGTTGGCAGAATTTTATTTCTGTGGTTGTAGGACTGAGGTCCCTGTTTCCCTGTTGGTTGTCAGTGGGGATTGCTCTCAATTCCTGGAGGCTGCACACTTTCCTTGACATGTGCTCCCTCAGTCTTCCAAGTCAGCACTGGCATGGCAAATCTTCCTCAGGCTTCAGCAGATCTCTTGACTACCCGTCCTGTGACAGCCGGGGAAAACTCTGCTTTTAAAGGGCTCATGAGATTAGGTTGGGCCCACCCACATAATCTCCCTTTCTTAAGGTCAACAGTGCCACAGAACACAACTTGATCACAGGAATAAAATCCTTCATATATGTAGGCAGCGAATGTACATGAGGTGGGAAGAGAGATGGAAATCTTGGGAGTTTCCTTAGAATTCTGCCTACCTGCTACAGCCACCTTGCCTGGTGTGCTGAGAATAAACTATAGAGAAGAAAGAAATGAAATAAGGAGCATTTTGCAATGCTTTAGGTGATAGACCATGTTGTCTTGGACCAGGGTGGTGGCAGTGGAGATGGCGAGATGTGGTCAAGTTCTGAAAGAATATGAAGATAGTGGTGATAAGATTGTTGACCAATTGGATGTTGGGTGTGAATGAAACAGAGGAGTTAAGGAGAGTTGCTTGGATTTTGGCCTCTATAACTAGAAAAATGGAATTGCAATTTTCTGAGATGGGATGTACTAGGGCAGGAATAGGTTTGTGGATAAAGAGTTTAGGGAGATAATACTTTGAGATGCCAATAACACACATTCAAATGGAGATGTCCACTAAGCAGTTGCATATATGCACCTAGATTTTAGGAAAGAAATCTGAACTGGAGTTAATAATCTGGGGGTTGTCATGTTAAAGATGTGTTTAAGGCCATAGGTGTGGATGACGTCACCTAGTGTAAAGAGAGAAGTTATCTTAGGATGGAGCCTTAGAGCAGTCCAAATTTTCTAAATCAAAGACCTAAGGAGGAACTTATAAGGAAAACGAGGAGCACACAGTGACATAGAAAGAAAACTAGGAAAGAGTGGTGTAGCAGTTTGGCGTTGTTTATGAATTCCAAAAATAGATATTGGATTATGTTTGTAAACTGGTCTGTTCCTCTGGGTGTGATTAAATTATGATTAGGGCTTTGATTGGGTCACATCAGTAGGATGTTGAGTCCCCGCCCCCTTGGTGGGTGGAGATTTGGTGACAGAGGACAGAGTTTGGAGTTTTTGAATGCTGGGGCCCCAGGAAGTAAACAAACAGAGAAGCAGATATGTAAGGAAAGAGTGAAGGCTCCTTTAGACACAGCAGAGGCCCCGGGAAGAGAGAAGAGCCATTTGCCTGACAGTTTACAGCTGGCCTTGTGGAGCAAGCAGAGCAGCTGAGCCCGGAGAGAAACAAGCCCCAGGAGAAAGACAAGACTTATCCTAGCCTACAGCTGATATTGGGAGAAGCTGGGACCACAGAGCCTTAAGAGGAAGAGGAAGCCTGATCTCTTGTAGACATTGGCAGCCATCTTGTTCCAACACATAGCAACAGACTTTGGTAAGGGAAGTAATTTATGTTTTATGGCCTGGAAACTGTAAGCTTTTACACCAAATAAGTACCCTTTTATAAAAGCCAAAAGATTTTTGGTATTTTGATCAGCACCCCTTTGGCTGACTATACAAGTGGTAACCCAGAGAGGAAGGGGAGAAGAAGGAAGGATGTAAACTGACAGGGTATGTGAGACACAAGTGAGAACTGAGTCTTAAACTTAGTAACTGGGAGGTGGTTAGAAACCTCCATGAGAATAGAGCAGTTCTAGCTGCATGTGGGAATATTCCAGTGGGTTTTAGAGAGATCAGGGAGAGAAAACACATACACTGATAATACAAGATTCTTTGAGGAGTTCTGTGGTAGAGAGCAGAGAAATGGAGTGGTGCTTGGAGAGGGATGTGGTCTCAAAAGAGATTTTTTTCTTTATTTATTTTAATGAGTGAGAGAGGATAGCATGATTATGATCTAATAGAGAGGGAAAATGATGATGCAGAGTGGTGTGTATGTGGCAGTAGTAGGGATAGCTGGAGCAAAATGTGGGATCTAATGTACACGGAGGAGCTGGTCTTAGATAGGAGCTAGGAGTTCATCCATCGTCCTGGGAGCCGGTGGATACATGTGCTGGTGAGAATTGAGGAAGTTCAAGTTTAATGAGTTCAGTTTTCTAATTGAAATAGGAAGAAAGATCCTCAGTTGAGAATGAGAATGGCAGGTAATATTGGATGTTTGAGGAGAGAAGATATGTGAAATAGTCCACCAGGAGAGTAGGTGAGTGAGTGGACAGGGGAAATGTGGGTGGATTGCCAGGTGGCACTAAGAAGCCACTTGATGTCAGGTTCTGGATTTTCTCTTGAGTGCAGTATAACTGTTTTCATTTTAATGAAATCATTACTTTGTGGATTAATTTTTCCCCCTGGAAATTTTACAACAAAGATTTGAGTCATCAATTAGATTCTTTTTGTCCATGTCAAATTAAACAAATGAGAGCTTCTAGATATTGTGAGGTTATTTTGCTTGCTTTTACCTATTTATTTTATTTTGTTTTTATGGACATTAATTATTTCAAATCCTACTTTTGTGGATTGACTTTTGCACATCTAAATTTTACTGTCATTTTTAATCATTGTCCATTTTATTTCATGTTGGTGTTTTCTGCCACTATTTCTCATTCTGATTTGAATAAAATATGATACTTTATATGAGTATTTAAATGAGAAAATTGAAAGGAATTCCCCTTAGTTGTTTCACATCTGCTCTATTGTCACAAATCTATAGCTAACAAATTGCAAATTCAGATCTTCCCTATTCTTGATCACTTTGACTGCCAAGAGAAAGCAAGCACTGGGTCAAAATACCCTTAGTATTATAAAAGCAACATGAAAACACTCTGCTTTGCAATAAACCCAGGAGGTTAGAAAAAAAAGTGAGAAGGAAAGGAGAATTATAAGATCAGATTCTTTGGAGCTGGCTTGATGTCTATCTTCTTTTATTAACAAAATAAATCTTTCCAACTTAAAAAAAAAAAAAAAGAGAGAGAGAGAGAGAGAAAGCTATACCAAAATATATAATATGCCTACATAGACCCCCACCATTTTCTTTTTTCAGAATTCCCAAGTCAACCCAGGTTGACATCCATGTGCTAAAGAAGAGTCCCCTCTTCAGTCCCAGAAGGTGAGTCTTGATTAGTCTAATCCTATCATGAAAATCCTGTTCTGCTTGCCAGTGATTAGTTTAGAAATGGTCAAGTGGCACAAGTCTGGCCAATAAGGCATGATTGGGGGGAGTGCTGCTGGGAATGGTTCCCTCCCTGATACAAAAGACCCTGAATGAGGAAGAGCATCCTCTTCTGCCTTGCAGAATAGCTTTGTGAGCAAGTGATGTGTCAAGGTACAGCAGTCATCCTCAAACATGAAAGGAAAGGCTTGAGGACAAGAATCAATAGTCTGAGGATGGCAGAGCTGAAATATGGAAAGAACTTGGTTCCTAGAGGATCTTGTTGGGTCTCTGAATGTACAATTTCTACAAGTGCTTTACTTCTGGACTTTTCATTATGGAAGATGCTAATAATAACAATAACTCTATAGTTTAAACAACTTTTGGTGAGGTGTTCTGTTTCTTGCAGCCCAAATCATTTTATAAGATACAATCCTCAGACAAAATCAGGGGCTGTAAACTGTTGAAGATTAAACATATAGGAAAACTGAATGCCTGGGGTTAGTCTGGAGGATTAAGCAATGGAAGAATTGTATTAAGATCCATTAATCATTACTCCTTTATAGTTGGTTGATTTCTGTATGGACTCTTCTGGGCAGCATTTATCATTTGCCCTTTAGAACTTCCATTACACTTTGATCATTTACTGGAAGGGCACTTACCACTTTTGAATATAATTAATACTTTCTTTAATAGTGTGAAT
Source organism: Cabassous unicinctus (assembly GCA_029593785.1). Classification (NCBI taxonomy): domain Eukaryota; kingdom Metazoa; phylum Chordata; class Mammalia; order Cingulata; family Chlamyphoridae; genus Cabassous; species Cabassous unicinctus. The sequence continues at coordinate 23,806 of JAQZBX010015200.1, forward strand.
TATTTGATGACAGCATCCCCATCTCTATCATCGTTATATCTCTAGTGACCAAAAAAGTGCCTGGAGTGTAGAAGGTGCTCAATGTATAATTGCTGAATTGGAGAATTACTTTCTGTTGACAGGTCTGTGCTGGGTGCATATGATGTAAAGGGTCCTCTGAAGCCCTCGGTGGCAAGGGAGAGGCTGACCCAGCAATATGAGGGAGTTAGGGCAGAGGAACCACTATAGATTAGCTCTCGGAGGAAGGAAATGGTCATGACGGCAAGAGCAAATCTCCCCTTCAGCTATCCATCCAGCTCCTCAAGGGGTCATCCTGGTCTACTCTCCTTCCAGTTTACTCTTCATGTTCTCATACATTAAGTCTTATCTCCAATATATTCTGCATTTTTTCATTTATTTCTATTTCCAATGCTTTCACCCCTGTCCAGGCTGTCATCATCTCTCACCTGGACAAACCACCCCCACTCCAAACATTCTCCACACGGGAGACATCTTTTGAAAATATAAATAGGATCATGACACGCTCATGCTTAAACCGTCCAGTGATTCAAAGTCATTCTTGGAATAAGACAGAAATTTCCTTCCGTGTCCCTCAGTCCTATCACACTTTATTTTTGCCATGATATTTAGTACCACATGAAGTTACTTATGTACTTTCCTATTATCTGCCTGCCTCGTGGAATGTAAAGCTTCATGAGGGCAGAGCCCTCAGCTACACTCTTTGGGGCTATATTCCCAGGAACTGTAACAACGCCTGCCTCATAGTAAGCATTTAATAAATATGGCTGAATTTATAAAGATTGCCTCTGGCCGTTATAAGACCTTAGCACTGAAGAGGTTTTAAATCACATACCCAAAGTGTTTTCTGCCTGGACTAGAAGAACATAACGGAAATAAGAGTCAGCCAAGAAATTCTTAGATTTCAGCTTAATTAGGGTGGATTATAGAACAACTGAGGAAAACAAGAAGAGAGAGTCCCAACTCCACAGAGATGGTGTTAAGGTCAAGGGACCATGTACCTTGGTTTGGGAGACCCAGTGGTAAGTCAGGGAAGAGAGGAAGGTAGATGGTAGCTATTGATACTTGTCTCCTTCACCCTTCTCTCCCCTGCTACAGGCATATACCTCAAGCCACTGGGGCCCCCAGAGTACCAGAAACAAAACCCCTGTCAGAGTCTTGGCTGTGCCTTAAAATACCTGTGCTCTGTGGACCTTCAATGCAGAATCATGTAACCCCTAAGGACCCTTTAAGCTCATGGGGTTACTTGCTTCCTCAGTGAATCAAACAGTGAAGAAATGTGCACATTCATGTGTACTGTTAACGAAAGTGAATGGTTTACAGTTAAGTTTTAGAAGCTTCTTAGGAAGTTGTAACTGTGAAATACAATATAAACCTACAAATGCAGTCTTTGGCAAATAATAAAATTGAAACCCAGAAGTTCTAATTTTGTGGTCTCACATTACTCTCAAATTGAAAGACACACCCTCTTTTGGTGGTCAGAATGGATCTGTGCAGACTAAAGGTAAAAATATTTACAAGATATTGAAGTACAACTAGGAAAGGATTAACACGCATCCAGCTGTAAAATAATGATTAAACATTAACTCAGAAAAATGCCTACCAAAGCATTTCTTTAAAACAGTTGTTTTTGGGAGCCAGCAGGCTCAGGGAAAATAGAAATCAGATCTGGACTCCCAAGTTCCAGCACTTATTACCAAACCTCTAAACTTTCTAGGCTTTGGTTTTTTCAAGTGTAAAAAAAAAAAGTCAATCTATTAATATCACTTTCTTACATGGATTATTCTGTGAAGATCAAATGAAAGAATATAAAGTGCACCAGAAACAAAGCATATACAATTAGTGCACATAGTAAATCTGGACCTTCTGCTACTAATAATCATAATGGTAATGATAAGACCAGCCAAAAGCTTGGGATATCAGTCCTTGGCTAGAAGTTGTTACCTATATGCAGCATTATGCAGGCACGGAGGCATCAGCAGTAGGTTTTTTTCCTTGAAATGATTAGCATACATGATATCAGAAGTCATGAAATTAGAAAATAGCTATTTAAATGGGAAATTTTAACAATTATGCTAACATGGCCAAATTAATTTTGTACTTGATCAAAAGTTAATAGAGGGTAGCAGATGTAGCTCAAGTGGTTGAGTGCCTGCTTCCCATATACAAGGTCCCGGGTTCAATTCCCAGTACCTCCTAAAAACAAAAACAAGCAAACAAACAAAAAACCAACTCTCGTTGGCGAGCAGCTGTAGTTCAAGTGGTTGAACAACTGCTTCCTATGTACGAGGTCCTGGGTTCAATCCTTGATACCTCCAAAAAAAAAAAGCTAATAGAATGATATGGAGTTTGAGGCTTTCAGCTCCAGAGTCAAATTACCTGCATGGGAATCTCAGCTTTGTATAACTTTGAGCAAGTTCCTTCACCCTTTGTCTCTATGGTAGAAAGCCTCCAAGGTTGCCCCAACCTCTTTCTTGGCATTCAAGCTCTTGGGTAATACCCTCCCACATCATGTCAGCATTGGTCTGTGTGACCAACAGAATACAGCAGAAGCGATGGAATGTCACTTCTGAGGCTATGTCATGAAAAGGAACTGCAGCTTCTTGCTTGGTTGCTCTCTGGAGCTTTCATACTAAGGGAAGCCAATTGCCATGTTGCCTTTGGAGAGGCCCACATGGTAGGGAACCAAAGACCAGTGAGAAGCTGAGGCCTCTGGACAACAGCCGTGGGAGTCCATCCTGCAGCCCCAGTCAAGCCTTCAGATGGCATCTCAATTGCAGCTTCACGAGAGAGCCTGAGCCAGAACCACCCGCTAAGCAACTCCTAAATTCCTGATCCATAGAAACTGAGAGAAAATGTTTAAGTCATTAAGGTTTCAGGTAATTTGTTATACAGCAATAGATAACTAAATGACCCCCTCAAAGTTTCTGCAAATCTTCTGTACAAATGGAGTCACTAAAAGGACCTCCCTTTGCTGTAAGAATTAAATAACTACATTGAAAGTTCTCGGCGCAGTAGCCGATGCACAGTGAATACACGTTGCTTAGTATTTGCATCTCCTCATACCTTCTCTTCCACAAGTAAACTGGTCCTGTATGTTCTCTATGATCTTGCTCCCCATAGGCCTCAGCACTTTGTTAAGTAAAAGAATTTCATGTACACTGGTCCAGTCCTTTATGTCATCTTTCTCTAACCAAATAGTCTTGCCTTTCTATCTGCAATCTCTTTTTTGAGAAGAGAGGCCAAGATTTCTAAGATAGAGAAATCGAAGGTACATGCTACGACTAGGGAACCAAAAGCCAAAATAGCTGGCCTGAAAAAGACCAACTTCTTGGCCACATGAGCACTCCAAAAACGCTGACAATAGGTAACTGAGCTAGCCAGAGATCAACTCAAGCTTTTAGAGAGCACATGGTTTAGAAAGCGCCCTCTGAAATATACAAAGCTTTCATTCAGACTCATTTCTGTGCTGTTAAACCTGGAATAGATCCTGGACTTCCTCAGGCAAACTTCATAGATGTTATCTTTTCTTTTCTTTCTCTGATTATTCCTGTCTCCCTCACTTGGGTTTACTTTTATCACAGATGGATAGGTGAGCAGTCATATTCCTTATGCACTGAAAGAAGATATTGAGGAAATTTACTGCTAAAGCAGTGAAAAGAACAAAAGAAGAACAGATCTATTTCTACTCCATAATAAAACTCAATATAAAAGCTATTTGACAGATAACCAAATATTTCAAAAATAATATAACATAATATAATATAATATAATGTAATGTAATATAATATATAAAGAGATAACATACTGAGTGAGAAGGTTTTATTGCCATTAAGCCATGAAGATTTCTGTAATTCCATTTGAGTAAAGTATTTTTTTATATGCTTTGCTACTGATTTTCTGGGAAACTGAGTGTTTAATATCCTTCTATAACAAGATGAATGAGGGCTTTAAAAATTTTTTAATCCTTTATCATATATACAGAAAGTGGTGAATTTTTAATTTAGCTTGATGAAATGCATAACCCCAGACCCCAAGAAGTTTTATTCTAAAAAATATGATAATAGTCTTAAGGCCACATTTCTAGGAATTTCTCTCTCTATGTCTCACAACCCACCACCACCCCCCATCCCCCATCCCCCACCCCAATCTCCCTTCTGACTTGCTCTGGGTGTGTCTACTTTGGCTGAACTCAGCTTTTCATGTGGAAACACTTGACCTCTTAAACAAACCTCTCAGGGGATGAACTCTCAGGTTTGCTTATTTCTTCCTTCTTCCTTTTGGCTGTTCAGTTCTTTGCTTTCCACATAATCTAGGTCTTTGGCTTTTTTCCCTATGAGGTCTTCCTTTCCTTTCCTTTCCCTCCCTTCCTCATTCCTTCTCTCTCTCCCTTTCCTTTCCCTTCATATTGCCTTCTCTCTGGCCCTCTCTCCCTTTTCCTTCCCCCTCTCTCTTCCTTTCCTGTATTTGTTTGACTTTAAACTTAGTGTGACAAGATGAAGGACGTTTCTTGGGTGATGACTCTGGAGTCTTTTAACTAATGCTGTCCTTTATTGTGGCACAGCCCCAGAATGGCATTGCTGATTTCATGAACATTCTGCATTCCTGAGGGTTCAACTCTGCCCCTTATGATAAGGCAGGAGCTGGAACAAGCTGATTTCCCTTTTCTCTTCAAATATACCTACATGCCAATTAAGAAACACAAAAAGAGAAATAACTTGAGTGATAACTGTGAAGGAAACACACAATAAAACCATATCCCCACCCAGTTGCTAGGGAGGCATTCTTACCTTCCTTCCAATTTCCGAGGTCTAATCATTAATATTTCTGAGTAGTTCTCAAATCCATTGCCCCTACCTTCTCCAAATCCTAATCTGCACTATCAGTCTCCTGGGTCTCCTTCTTGCTTCGCCCTCTGTCTTGTGGCACTTCAGTCCCCCTCCCACCGTAATGTCCAACAATTAGGCATGTTACTCCCCTGCTCAAAATTCCCCAGTGGCTCTCCATCACCTTCAGTTTAAAGCTGAATTCCTTTTCCTGGGGCCCACTTTCTTTTCTGGCCCCGGATTCTCAGATAATCCTAGAAGAGAGGATGTAATCTTGTGTCTCTGTGCTGATACACAAGGCAATCAGGTTTTCTGGAAAACCTTATCTCTAGAAACTGACATTAATTATTCAAGCCTCCCACAAAAGAAACCTCCTGTGAGAAACATCCTCTGACTTTCTCAGCCTGAAATCCCCAAGAAAATTTGTCCATGACTCACAAAAGTAATTATCTTATTGAATTAGAATAGTAGTTGAATGGAGACACCTCTCAGGAAGGCCTCACCAAGAAAATGTTCTTGAACTATTTGTTCAAATTTCATTTGGAGAAGAAACTAGGGCTGTTTTGGAGAAATGGCCAAAAAGTCCTCCCCAGTCTGTCTAACCCCACCAGCAAAACAAAATCTCAGTAGTTAACTTGACAAGCCCATTGGAAGGCAGCAGCATGATCTAGGACATTTCACTGCCCATCTCAAGCAAATTATCAAAGTGCAGTATAAAGGGAAATTATGATAATCAATCACCCATCCTTCCAGTGATGTAGGGGTGCCTCAATGGAGTTTTGGGCATCCTAATGTATGGGTTTGTTTGCATATCTGTTTCGCAGTAGACTATAAACTTGAGGTCAGGAACTTTTATACTTACAATACTTTATCTTTATATTTGCAGCCACTAGCACAGTGCCTGGTATATGTGTAAGCCCTGTGAATACTGATTGAATGAATGATCCATTCTTTTCCTACAAGGCTTTGTACAGGCAGTTGTTTAAAAACAAAGTATCACTTTACTGGAACAGTCCTATTTTAACCATCCAGGAGGAGTCAGATATAACTAGACTGATGTCTTCCATTTAATAGTCTAAAAGGGTGGTAACCACTGCTTTCCTAAGTAATTAAATGCAATTAATAGGTTAACCCAATCAGTTATTTAGCCTTTGGCACCATTGCCTTGGCCCTGAAATTGCAGGGCAAACATATAGGCAGAATACAGGAACTCATTGTGAACTGTCACCTTGAAATCTGGATGAGACCCCCTCAGTTAGGTAAGCACTGTCTATACATTTCCTGGTTGATGGATATGATAACCATTCAGATAGAAAGCTTCAGTTTTTTATTATTGAAATGAAAGTAAATATTTAAAAGGAAAGTAGGGCCAGTGGAGATTCACAATAGTTATTCTAACTTTTCTGCATTAAATAGCGTGTATTCAATGATCTGAATATTTTATTTTATGAGCTAAACTGGAAAATTCAGGCAAGCTAAAAGGAGGTTGGAAAGGTGGCTTTAAAGGAAAAAAGCCACCAAAACTTCGCTAATCCCAGTCCCCTCTGAGTATTATCATGCAAGCCAGCTTTATGATTTAGCTCTGCAATATTTCTTCAGTGGCCAAATCGTTATTTCCCTGCATCCCAACTCTCTAGTTGTTGAATTCCCATCATGCCTGAAGGCAAATAACCCGAGTTTCCTGTGCATTTTCTTTCTCAAAACTTTATTTTCGGTCTCTCTCTGTCTTTCTCTCTCTTTTCTTCTTTCCTTCTCCCCCTTCTCTTTTGCACATCCTTGGTGCTTTGATTGGGATCTTTAAACAGTCTTTTTTTTTTTTTTCTTTAAAAATCCAACCACAAAAGTTTTAAATTTAATAAAGAGAAAAATCCTAGGAGTAGTTTCAGGAAGTATGTATTTGTTATACTATACAAAACATGGTGCCTGCAAAACGCTGGAGACCCCGCCAAACGAATCCAGCCGCTGCGCTAGGAACAGCAGTAACGCCGGGGAGGCTTCTCAAGTAAACCCGCTCACTGGTGCAAGCCCCTTGCAAAATCCCTTGGTCCCCTTACTGTGGTGAGACAGAGCCGAACCTGGTCTCCAACCGTCTTATCTTTTTCAAATGTTTCAACTTACTGCCTTTGTTCAGCAGAACCAAGGGCACGGTGATGACAGTGACGAGCGCAGCAGCACCCAGCAGTCCCAGGAGAACCTTCCACTGTGTCTGCAAGTCGGTTAGATCATGTCCAGTTAGAGAGGGGTGTTTGGCCCCAATCTGGGTAAAAGGGTCGGGGAAGCGGGATTTGAGGTCCGGCGCACGTTGGAAGGAGGGACAGTGAGTTGGGGGTTTGGTGTGCGCCAGCGGGAGTTTGCAAAGGCTGGTACCCTTGAACGGGTGGCTTCTGGGCACATTAGGGTTGGTTTCTCTACTCCTGACCTCACCAGAGGCCAGGTGAGGGTTCGGGCGTGCGTTTTGCGGGTGGCTCTCCGGTACTCCCAAGATCGGTGCCTGGGTTCTAGCAGAAACCCCGTGGGTCGGAGAGCGAGATGGGAGCTCTGGGACGTCCCTACACCTGTCAGAGGGTGGCCCTGGGGCTTCCGCCTAACTGGAGTCCTTAGTCCCCTTTCGCGAGCATTTGGGGCAGTTTGGATTGAGTTTGGCGAAGAGGCACCTACAAGTCGACCCTGGGGCTGGAGCAGTGCAAAGCGCGCTACTCACTTACCTTCATTGTCGGCGTCTCCTGGGAAAGAAGACCTCCTAATCAGAAGCTCAGGCAGAAGGCTCGGAGAGCCGCCGAGACGTACGTCCTGCTCGGCTGCTGAGGGCGCGGAGTCACTGGGCGCTTCCAAGTTTCGGCTCCGAGTTAAACATTAGAGAGAGCCCAGCCAGCTCAGTATAAAGGCGCTGGGAGTTTTAGAGCGGCCGCCCGGAGGCTGCGGAACCGAGTCACGGGCGAAGGCGCGCGCAGGCCTCCCGGCACTGGCATCCCGGCCGGGGGCGCCCACGAGGCGCCTCCCCCGGGGCCCTGCGGTGAGCTGGGTGACAGTCGGGACGCGCAGAGAGCCGGCGGCCTCCGGGACGCCGAGCGGACCTGGAGAGTTCGGTGTGGGTGCACTGGCGGGGTCGGTGGGCGTCCGGCAGCGTGCGCGGAGACCTAGGGTTGGCGACTCGGGGACCTGGTCCGCCTTAGCTGAAAGGGACGTTGACGCTCAGCTCCTGCAATCGCGTGGACAGGGAAGAAATCGAGACCCAGAGAGGGTATAGGGCTTGGCAAACTCACACAGCTCACTATTGAAAAGCTGGAACTAAAACCCAGACTTCTTGCCTCTGTGTAAGGTACATGGGGGGCGGGGGAGAAGGGGGTGTCTAAAGCTGTCTGGAAGGCAAAGGGGGGGAGGGGAGCTGTTGTTCACTTTTGAATGACACTTAGAAGCTAAGTACCTGGATTCACCCTCCCCAGGGAATTTCTGTCTTGTCTTGCTGGTTTACCTTCTCATCAAGATTCCGGGGTGCTGTTCTAAGCATTAACTATTTTACAGACAGATCACCTAGGCACAGAGAGGTTAAATAATTTAGTTAAGTCCTGCAGCTAGAAAGTAATGGAGCCTGGATTCAGAGTCCATGGTCTTAACCACTACTCCATAAGGCCTCTCATCTTTCAGTCTTGAAAAGTGGTTCTGGAGAAGAGAGAAAGGTCATTTGTGGCTTCCCCTTCCCCCACCTGCAGTGCTGCCCTGTAAGTTTGTTCCCTTGTTCTTCATCATTCATTCATGCGTCCCCACACACATTCATTTATTCATTCATTCCATAAATATTTGAGTGTCAGACACTGTTTTAGAAACGGGATAGAGAAGTGGGATAAGACAGATGAGGTCTATGCATGCTCTTGGTGTTTTCAGTCTAAAACACAGGGGTAAACATTTACCTTTAAGGCCTCTCTATGATTACTTCCTTTCTTGAGGCTATGTACTGCTACCCCCAAAAGGTGCCTTCAGCTTATTCACTACAGCTGAAAAGCAAAGCCTGTCCATAGTTAGAGGTAAAAGATTAAAAATGCAAAGTCCTATGGGGCATTAACGTGCAGTTATAAATAAGTTCTAGTTTCTATCCCTTATCTCCAATTCAGACTTTGCTTCTGAACTCAAGGATCTTTTCCCCTTGCCCACTAGTTGCTTATAATACCTACACACACTCAACCACACCCAACTCCAGAGGCTCAAACTAATTCTTTATTTCCTCTATTAGTCTCTCCCCGCCCTTCTCTAGTGATCTCTACCTTCATTAAAAGTGCCTTCATTCATCATTCACAAAAACTAAAAACTTGTCATCTTTTCTTCTCCACTCTCCTGCTACATTCATTTGGTCACCAAGTCTTCTCAATCCTGCCTTTACAAGTATCTCTCAAGTCCATCCCCTTCTCCCTCTTCCAGCTGCTGGAGGAGTCTGCAGTGTTCCTGGCTCCTAGCGTGAGCTGGAGCTGTGAAGGAGAGGCTGCCCAGCAAGAATTACCACGGAATGATGCCACATTGGGAGCTCAGTGTTAGCCTCTGCTCTTGGCAATTTGGACCCTAGGCAATGGTGGCAGCCACGTCAGCTTTGGTGAGACAGATCCATATAGTTGAGCCCTTGCTTAGCCTCCATGCCTTGCACTGCACACTGAGAAAACCCTGGGAAGCTTGGGAGGGGTTGGCCAGCATCCATAGGGCAGATCATCTTGTTCTTTAGAGGGCATTTCATGAGACAAATATCTTCACACTTTGTTCCAAGAGATTCTTCCACATACTTCCCCAAACCTCCACCTCAGCCTCTTTGTCACCAGTCTTTCAATCTTGTTTCTTCCAAGTCTCTGACCAGCTGGCCAACACATTAGCCACTGCTTATGAGTCAGTGTAAATTTGATGTCAGGCTATCTCTCTTTCCATGCAAAATGGAAAAGCAGATGTACAGCTCAAATTTTATCTGCCAGTAAGTTTCCCTTTCTGCTGTATTTCAGGGCATCCCTAAGAAGGGTTGTGATGCAGCAGCTATCCACTTAGGACTGGTCCCAGCTTACTTTTCATGAGGTTGACTCTTTTCCCTTCTTTGTTACCTGGTTGTAGGGAACTTCCCACGAGGCTATAGGTGTGTGTTGAGGGATAGACATGGAAGCCATGGAAGAAGGTACCACAGAGTCTAAGTTCCTGGCTCTTGTGATTTTCTTGTGTCTTCCGGACCTAAGTGGGGTCATATCATAATGCAGCTACACCCAACTTTATCATTTAGTGAATCAGATAACACCCAATTCATGATAGGAACTAAAAGCCCAGCCTCCAAAGAGGCTCCCAAGTTGATCCTCACTTCCTTGCATTTATACCCTTGTGTAGTTTACCACCTCATGGAATCATGGCTGGCCTATATGTCCAATAGAGTACTGCATAAGTGATGGGGTGTGATGTCCAATGCTAAGTCTCATGAAAAATATTGTGACTTTCAGTTTACTCTTTCTTATATCACTTGCTTTGGGGAAAGCCAGCCACCATGTCATGAGGATATCATGTTATGAGGACATGCATGAGGCCCATGTGGTGAGGAACTGAGAACTCTTGCCAATAGCTAGCTAGCACCAACTTGCCAGACATGTGAGTGAGCTATTCTGGAAGCAGATCCTCCCACCCCAGTCAAGCTTTCAAATGACTATGGCCCTGGCTGACATCTTGACTGCAACTTTATGAGAAATCCCTTCCTGGTATAGTATCCAATTAAGACATTCCCAAATTCCTGACCAACAGAACTAGTGTGAAATAATAAATGTTTATTGCTGCTTTAAGCTGCTAATCTTTTGGGTAATTTATTATGCAGCAATAGATAACTAATGCATTGACAAAGATGGCATGGCTTTGCTCTTATGCCTTAGGCATCTCCTCTGTGATTTCTGATTGGGGATTGATGGAGGCTCCATGCAGTATCTCTGGTGGTCACAGACACTTCTAATATTATTGTGTCTGATAGGTCATACGATCCAACTGATAGGGAAGCTTACATTATCCCTAGACCTGCTGCAGGCTGTCTTTTGCTCCAGGCACACTGAAAACCAACAGCTTTCTAGGTAACTGAGTAAATTGGTTGAAGCTGCACACCCAATTGTGGTATGTGGTGTCTCCAAAATCCAAAGAGTTTTGGAAAACATTGTTACTCTTCGTGGTAGGCATACAGGTATAGTAACTTATCTTTTACTTTAGAGGGAATATGCTGACATACTCCAGACAGCTGAACCCCTTGAAACTTAGCAAAATTTTCATGACATTTATCCTCTATCCTGTGGCCACATTTTGTCTTACTAATTCATCTAAGGAACTTACTATTCACAAGGTTCAATTAGTATAATATCCCCAATGTAATAAACCATGAGATGTTCTGTGGGATATCAAGATGATCAAGGTCCTGTGAGACTATATTATGACAAAGAGCAAGAAAGTTGACATAGCCCTGAAATAAGATGGTGAAAATATACTGCTGTCTCTTCCAGGTGAAGGCAAACTGCTTTAGATCATCTTTGTTATTTGATTCAATAAAAAAAAAATAAAAAGAGTTTGCCAGTTTAATAGTTCCAGATTCTATGGGATGCATTTTTTGATGCAGTAAAGTTATTATTCCTGAAATGGAAGCTGAGCTAGGTATCATGCCTTGATCCATAATTATTTTCCGTGATCCATCTTGCTTTAGCACAAGATGAACAGGAAGGTAATAAGTTCATGGGATGGGCACCACCGCCCCCCCTGCCCCCCCCGCCATGCATCCTTCAAGTTTTTAGATAGTTGCACTAATCTCTGCACTTACTACAGGGTTACTAAAGTGCTACTTTTGGTTTGTGTTTTTGGGGTGGGGGGACAATTCCAGGAACTTCATTTGATCCTTCCTACCATAATAATTCTTTCTTCATAGGTCAGAGAATAAATGTAGAGATTCTTCTGATTGATAAGTACATCTATTTGAACATTCAGGAATAGAAAATATAACCACAGAATGGAGTCATTGTGAAATGAACTTGACCAAAGGATTCATGTAGAATCTGACTGCATACTCTCTACTGTGATCATTTGTGGTAAGCAGAATACCTATGCCCCAATTCCAAGAACCTGTGAATATGCTACCTTATATGGCAAAGGCTTTGCAGATGTGATTAAAGTAAGGGTCTTCAAGTGGGGATGATTTCCCTGGATTATCTGGCTGAGGCCAATGTAATAGCAATGGTCCTTATGGCTGAAAGAGAGGGGCAGAAAAGTCAGTGAAGGAGGTGTGATGATGTAAGCAGAGGAAGAGAGAGAGAGAGGAAAGGAAAGGGGGTTGTGGAGAGAGAGGGAGATGATAGCTTTGAAGATCTGAGGAAGGGGCCATGGGTCAAGGCATGAAGGTGGTCTCTAGAAGTTGAAATAAACAAGGAAACAGGTTCTCCCCTAGAACTTTCAGAAGAAACCCAGCTCTGCCAACACTTTGATTTTAGCCCAGTATGACCCATTTCGGACTTCTGATCTCCAGAACTGTAAGATAATATATTTGCATTGTCTTAAGCCACTAAATTAAAGATACTTTTTAAAATGGAAGCATAGAAAATGAATACATCACTGGGCAACAATGATATTTTAACTACATAGAAATCAACATAAATCCAGGGCAGGTATTGGAAAATTCCTAGGAGGTCAAAGTATAAATTCACAGGGCATTTCCAAACTTAACTCTAGGTCACATGGTCTTTGGGGAAGGCTTGGAAGAAATTTTAAAGTGATAACATTGAAGGATCTTTCCTCTTTTCAAAGGACCTGGCCTCCTGTACAAACAAGGCATTCTGGGTCTATGAACTGATTTAAGCCTGGGAACTTGGTGAGAGGCCATGAATTCCTATTATGGTAACTTAAGTGAGGTTTCTGCCCTCAAGACCTAGAATTTTTCTGACTACATAAATCAAGCCATACTGTATAAGACTGCCCATCTATTTCTGCCCATTCGTTTGGGCCTCAGGACAAATGAGCCACAACCATTGCAGGTTAAGGACTATGATTACCACCCTGTCCCTGTAGCCATCTATGGTAATAGCCACTTTTGAGAACCAAAGTCTTGGAGATGGGGTCATCTGGAGTGCACGGTGGCTATCAAAAGTCATAGCTACTGCCAGATTGCAGCACAAAGCAGATAAAGAGCAGAAGGAATAAATACCTTGTCTCTTTTTAGTACTTATTATTTGCTAAACACTGTCTCCTGTGAAGATTGTTTCATTTACTCCTGTATCTTTCTCTTCCATCAATTTCTCTCTAGTGCTTAGCAAGGTACTTGGAACATGTCAGTAATCAATAACTGTTGGTTGAATAAATGAAAACCAAGATTAAGTGAAATGAGCAAAGAAGATAAATGCATAACATCAAATCCTTTCTCTGTGTTCTTGGGGGCTGTAATTGGGAGCCTGGAAGAAATGGAATAGCACACGTGGAGAGGAGGGAGAAAGAGAGAAGCCCCCGAGTGGGGAGGGGAGTGGTGTGGGAGCTGGAATGGATATTACTCTGGGCCTCAGCAATGCAGAACTAGTAAAGGCAGTGCAAAAGTATGTCTTTGTTCTTCTCTACGGAGGACATCTGTCCTCAACCTAATGTGCCCCACCTATGCTGGGAATGACTTCCTGCTGCCTTACGGCCACACCCTACATCTCAACCTCCTTTGGACTTTAGCTCAAAACTCACCTTGTCCAGGTTACCTTCAATATTGACCCGTCTATTTTCTGCCTCCCATATCTATCAATGACAAAAGTCATTTCTGCTAACAGATACTTAGATGATAGAAAATAACTAGATAATCTTATGGATTTTGATATATGGAAAGGAGAAATTTCAGGCCACAGGAATAACATATACACCAAGACTTGAGTAAGAAAGCCAGAGGATCTTTAGCAAATATCTCTTATCTTAGTTTAACCAGAATATAGGATTATCTAGAAGGTATTGGGAAACAAAGGTTGGTCATGGACATATTCTTAAGAGTCTTAAGTTCAATATTCATTATATACTAGGGAACCACTGAAAGTTCTTGCAGGGAAAGAAAGCCAATGAGACTTGAACTGTAGATATAAGAATCAGGCAATAGTGTTCGCTGGTTGGATAAGAAAGGGAAAAACTAGAGGTGAGGTGAGAGTCAGTAAACTCTTGGTGTTGCAAAATGAACTGGGCATTGGCCTATCTCTGTACGGTTTGTTGTAAAAGCATTTAAATAACATTTATTTATACTTGTTAC
>JAQZBX010015201.1:0-37799 GCA_029593785.1 Cabassous unicinctus
AAAACTCACGGTTCTGGCTCTGTTGATGCGATTTCTCTCTTTTGTCCCTCTCTCCTCTCGGTGGTGTGCAGTCTTCCCCTGCTGTCCTAAACCCTAGAAGATCTATTTTGGGTCTGTTTCAGCCTGTTCTCTAGCTATTTTTCTGGAGAAGAGATTCCTGTGTGTTACTAGTCAGCCATCTTCCCGGAAGTCCCAATGAATCTTAAAAAAAAAAAAAAAAAAAAAAAAGTGGCAGAGCTCCCTTTTCCTGTGTGTGTCTCTCTATGTCTCTGTTGTATATCAGCTGTAGTAAGAAGGTGGTGACTCAACCTGAGTCATGCCTCAATGACATAGTCCAATGAAAAGGTTCTTACACCCACAGGAATGGAGTAGTTAAAAAACATAATCTTTTTCTTTTTGGGATTCATAAAAGAACTTCCAACCATCACATTATGTGTCTCAGAAAAACATGTTCTTAAACTTAATCTGTTCCTGTGGGTGTGAACCCATTGTAAATAGGAACTTTGGATGAGGTAACTTTAGTTAAGGTGTGGCCCAAGTGATTCAAGAGGGGTCTTAATCCTATTACTGGAGGCCTTTATAAGTAGAATGAAATTGAGACACATGGAGAGAAAGCCACAGGAAGAAGCCAGATGTCATTGGAACCCAGAGAAGCCAGGAGAGGCTGCCCTGTGCATTGTCATGTGACAGAAAAGTCAAGGACTAAGGATTGTTGGCAGCCAGCTCCAGGATGTCACAGTTTTCTGGGAGAATCACCTTGATGGACCTTGATTTCTACTTCTAGCTTCAAAAGCATGAGTCAATAAGTGCCCATTGTTTAAGCCAACCCATTGTATTGTATTTGTTTTTTTTTTGTGTGTGTGTGTGTGTGGTTTTTTTGTGTGTGTATTTGTTTTTGCATCCAGAGAAGAAGCTGGTAAGAAAATGCAAATCTCTCCACATCATTTCAACTTTCTTTATTCCTGATCTAGCAGGTGCCAGAAGCTGAGATGATCCCTAATCAAGTAACTGTAAGTATATTTTTAAACTAAAGTTCAGATGGGGTAGATTTTGCTTTCACCCCACCTGACAAAATTGGAGTTGACAGTGAATGCAAAAATACTGTCTATTGATAGAGATAGACCACTAATTCTGCACCTATGTAACACTACCCTACGTGAATGGGTGTGGACTGAGGTGGAGGCATTGCTAGACTAGTTTTGTTGATGGCAATTTGGACCAAAGCAGATTTGGACCAACCAGATCTAATGTTCCTTACAAAGGTAGAAAAGTTTTGGTACAATGATGAATAAAGTGAAGGAAGAATAGTAACTAAGAGGAAAAGAATGAGCAAATGGATCATGCAACAAGGGAAATTCAATATTACATTGGCATATCAAGGGAGGCTCTGAGCAAGAGATGATATTTTGTCTTGGTTTAATTGTTCCAGAAGCCCGAAAGGATGAAGCCATATGTTGCTAAGACCACTCCTGTTTTTGGAACCTGAAGAGGTCAATGGAAGTTTGCAAATCGGAGTGATATCACGCTGGGAGACATTTTTGTCATATGATATGATGACAAACTGGATCAGTTGTTAATGGCTGAGTGAGACTCTAGCCATGTGCCAGTATCTTTGACTCTTATTTTTCTGCTTACCTCAGTTACCATATAGCAACATGGAATAACACTGAAATTGTTGGCAATATTATAATACTCATATTGATGGTAAAATATACTAGGGAATTGGGTAAAGTCACCACAGGATGTAATACTGCTGGAAAATGACTGGCCCGAGGAGCAACTGGATTTAGCTAAGTATTAACTAATTTCTATACTAAATAGTTGTATACAAGTTTATTATAAAGTGGAGATAATGGTGGATTAAGGTACAAAAATGTGAAATATATCTAATGGCTTTGTAGGATGGATTAGTTGTTTCTTTAAATCTATCTCTACACTGGATCCTTCAAATAGTAGGCATATGATCTTTTTTTCTATAAGAGAACCAAATCGAAGACCAGGGGTTGGCCTTGTAGTAAATAATTTAATCTTGCTCCAAAAGTATATTGACCATGCCCTCAGCTTCTGGAAAGTGATCTCTGCACTTTTGGAATGTTATACCTGATAGGAGCATCTTTGTTTGCCTGGAGGTGCTGGGCTAGCCAGATAGTAACAATGTGACTTAAGATGGTGACTTTGAGCCACATGGACAATGTGGTTTAGGCTGGAAACTGAAATCAGCTCACTTGATTCATTCTAAGAGTTTTCATCTCATTGCTTTCATTACCTATCCTCACATGTTGTCTACTTTTTAAAAATTAGAATCTTTAACATATTCATCATAGTAATTTAAATTTCCTTTCTAATAATTTCAACATCTGTGTCACACCTGAGTCTGGTTTTAATTATTGCTTTGTCTCTGTAGACTGTGTTTTTTCTTACCTTTTGGCATTCCTTGTAATTTGTTTTTGAAAGCTGGTTATGTTGGATAGTATGATAGGAACTGAGGTAAACACTCCTCTAATACTAGGATTTGGCCTGTGTTTAATGTTTGCTGTAGTTATAGGTGCCAGAGGTTTCAAATTCTTTCTCCAACATGGGGATCATGGAACTAAAATTTGTAGACAAAGAGGTTCTTTTGTCTTCTCCTGAGGTTCCAGCAGTGCAGGATGAAGGCTGATGGAAGGTGCTGAGCAGGATTCTGTGACCTATGTCCCAGCGCAGAGACCTAAGAAAAGCCTTAACAAAAGGCACTCATTTCCTGACCCTTCATTACCTGATTTCTAATTGTACCCTGGGGGTACAAGACATCCACAATGATGTCTTTTCAAAGGTGCTTCTGCAAAGGTAATGATTTGTTGCCTTTACTTTCATTCCTTTTGTTTTAGTTTAGAAAAAAGGTGAAATTCTTCTACCCTACTTTGAGAAAGGAACATAAAAACAGCTCTCTTGTCCCTCTATGTAGAAAGGAATCTTCCAGGCCATTGGTGATATTAATACAGTAGGTGCACTATATGCATGGCTACTTTATTTTCATATCAAATAATATTCCTAATGAGACATGTAATAGACATATATGTGATGATATATAGAGACATAGAGATATATAGAAGCTTCTCTTATATTTGGTATTTTAATTACTCTTAAAAGGAGAGAAGAAAATTCACACAGACCCTTTATGGTTATTATTGCCAGCTCATTTTAAACATTTCTTTTGTTGTAATTTTAACATCAAATTATGTGTTTGCAACCTTTGTTGCCTGTGCATCATATACTTGGTATTTCATGCCTCTGGGCCTTTCCTCCTGCTGTTTCCTCTTTCTGGAGTGACCTTCACAGCTTTTCCTTTTTAAGGCTATGTTCAAGTTACATCTCTTCCAGGAAGGCAACACTGAACCCTAGTTTGGGAGGATGATCATGGTTTATGCTTTCATAGCACTGCATATCTGCATTTATCGTATTTAATATATATTATTGAAATCCTCAGATATCCATCTGTTTCTCCCCTGAAGTAAAGCTTCCTGATCAGTTACCTTTCCTTTATTTGTGTCTCCAGTACAATGTTTATCAGAGATCACTGAAGGTGACCAATAGAAAACTAAAATCATTATCTACAATAGTGGTTCTCAAAGTGTGATCCCCAGACCAGCAGCATCAGCTGGGAATCTGTTAGAAATGCACATTCTTGGGGTTTCATACCAGACCTGTTGAGTCAGAAACTCTGGAGGTGAGACTGAGCAATGTTTTTCTTATCCTTTTTTTTTTTAAAGGATGTACTGGGGATTGAACCTGGTGTCTCCTACGTGCAAAGCAGGCATTCAACCACTCAGCTACGTGTGCTCTGCAGCAATTTTTTTTTTTTTTTTAAATGGTCCTGGGCTCCAGACCTCCTATGTGGGAAGCCGGCACACAACCATTGAGTCACACTGACTTCCTCCCCTGAGTTTTATTGTTTGTTTGCTTATTGTTTGTTTTTGTTTTTAGGAGGCACTGGAACGAAACCCCCAACCTCCTATGTGGGAAGCAGGCGCTCAACCACTTGAGCTAAATCTGCTCCCCTGCACAATGTTTTAAACAAGTCCTCCAAGTGATTCTGATACATATTTAAATTTGAGAACTACTGATTCCAGAGGGTTTGACCTTCAGATGAGGGGTGGTGTCTAAATGCCTTTTGACATGTCTTCTAATGCAGAAGTCCCATGATCATATGAAAATTTCTGCAGCTTCCATTACCAAAACAGTCTTATTTATTTTTCTATTTTTAAGTGTATATCAAATTTAGGAGGAAAAACAGCTAAAACATTTTTATTGTTTTTTTTTATTAGTTCATTGGTCTTATAGAATTACTAGGAAGTGGATCATTTATCAAGCACCTTTATTGTAAATACAGGGATTAAACTTTGAGTGTTCATTGCCTGACTCAGGGGTCCACATTGTCCCTGAAAGCTAACCACATGGCCTGCCTCTCTACACCTCCCACTTTCAGACTGCATGTGAAAGAGCGGCAGTACAATTTTAAAGCTCTGAGACTTAGGCTGAGGCAGCTACTTTCTAAATAAAGTTGACACTGCACCAGATTTTCAGTATTTTACTTTATGCTGATTCCTTGAGAAAGGAACTCTCTCGTGAATGTTAATGTGGCTGCTTGTCTGCCTTATGATTATTTTCCCATGGATGGAAAAAAAATCCAATTTAGTGCCAACCATTAATCATATCTTAGTCTATTTGTACCTGAACATGAAAGGTGTACATCTTAAGAAAATCCATCATGATTACTGTGAAAAACAGACAAAACAATGACATTAATATGATCAGGACTTTTTGGCCATAAATTTTGAGATCAAAGTTATTATATATGACCCTTCAGAAAGCTGCATGGTCTCCAAGCACTTTAGCTAATGAACAATTCTACTGTGTTACTATGCTGCATGTCTTCAACAACATCTGACCTCTTGTTCCCTTAGCATATTATACAAAGTGCCTAGGAACATACCAACAAGGAAGATTCCACTTTAACATTCTGTCCATCTCTCTCACTTTACCATTAAAAAGAATGAAAGAAACACACATATATCCTTAATGACTAGATTAGCCAACTCATTTTAAAAATTTCTTTCATTGTAATGTGTAATATAAAATTGTATATTTGCAATATACTTAGATAACTTATTTAGGTAAATTAGATAAAATGCAGTTTATAAATATAAATACTTTAGCATGTATTATTTCTAGGAAAAATCTGTTAAATTAAAATATTTGGTCTTTTATATACCAAGGAATATATCTTTTGGTTTAACTTGGCTAATATTTAAAAAATGTTTCTATGTGCCTGTTGCTGTGAGGATACCAGAAATGCTAAGACAGTAAGACCGAGCCCTTGCTCTCAAGGAGCTTATATCCTTATAACCAAGACAGTTGTATAAAAAAGCAAAAAATAGCATACAATACAGAGTCATAGTAACTCCTTTAATTAGCATATATTTAACATAAAACATGTTTTTATTATATTCAATCAATGGTTAGAATGCGTGGCTGGTACCTTCTTGTTTTGTTAGCCCTACTTTGTGAGAGTCTCTCATTTTGCTTTAGTGGCAGGAGATATGAGTGACTTCCTCCTCACTGCTGGAGGAGTTTCTATTCATGTTCTGTCACCTCTGAAATAGTCTAGTCACCAACCTCTGACTCAAGTTCTGTCTCTTTAGCTTTCACTGAACCTCATCATGATCATCAGTTTTGATCTTCCAGTTGTCTAGACCCATCACTTCTTGGATTTGTTTATTTCCTCTCTGCCAAAGTCTTCAAGATGACTTTCAACCATTGATTGCCAACCACCTTAATATTAAGCCCTAAAGTCTTTTCAGAGCATATACCCTATGAGCATAGTTTGAAGAACTCACACAAATATCAAGGTTAGTGCCCTGTAAATTTGTGTTCTACAATCTCAGCTCACTTGGGTCCTGTAGGGGGTTGAATGGTGCCTCCACTCCCACCTCCAAAAAAGTTATGCCCACCTGCCACCTGTGAATGTAACCTTGTTTAGGAAAAGGGTATTTACAGATGTAGTTAAGATAAGGATCTTGATATGAGATCACCCTGGAGGATCTGGGTTGGCCCAAAAGCCAATGAGAGGAGTCCTTACAAGAAAAGACATAGACAGAAGAGAAAACACATGGGACAAGACCATGAGCAGATGGAGACAGACAATGGAATTATGCAGCTATAAGCCAAGGAATGCCAAGGATTGCCAGCAGCCACCAAAAGCTAGGAGAGAGTCATTGGACAAATTCTCCCTCAGTCCTCCAGAAGGAACCAATCCTGCCGACACCTTGATTTCAGATTTCTGGAATCCAGAACTGTGAGAGAATAAATATCTATTGTTTAAAGCTACTCAGTTTGTGGTAATTTGTTATGGCAACCCCAGGAAACTAACATAGGCCCTCTGCTACTTGGCAATCTTTTCATTTATTTGGTCTCTTATTGGTTTCCTTACACAACTCTCCTTAAACATCTAAACTCCCTTCTATCTCAGCAGACAACTTAACCTCTTTTTAAAATGAAACAAAATAACCTGAGCTCCTTAAATAAGATCATTTATTTACATGTAGCTTATCTCATTCCTCCAAAAGCAAAGGAAGACTATTCCTTTCCTTTCGAAGCAAATCATTCAATCACATCCTATTCTTTATCTTTAGATTCTCATCAATTAAAGACTTTCTTTAATCTTTGCTTTTCTACTGGCT
Organism: Cabassous unicinctus; assembly: GCA_029593785.1. Taxonomy (NCBI): domain Eukaryota; kingdom Metazoa; phylum Chordata; class Mammalia; order Cingulata; family Chlamyphoridae; genus Cabassous; species Cabassous unicinctus. Next base: position 6,720 of record JAQZBX010015201.1, read on the forward strand.
CTTTCAGTAGAGAAAGATCCTCAAATAGTACACATCTTTGGCAAATACACACAACTTCCCATTCTTTTATATTCATTTATCTCTCCTTTATATCCATGCTTCTTATACTAGGAGTCTTTGTTTTCCTCTTTTCCACTCTTCTCACTTTTCCATCATCTGTCCCCATCTGCCCCTATCATCCCACTGAACTTAACTTTGCCAAATTACCATTGACAACTTCAAGGCTAACAACAAGGGGCACGTATAGTTCCTTGCCTTAATTTTCTTTCCCAGACTTCTTTGTGCAGCATCTATTTAAACTTAAGTCTCAGCTTAAGGGCAATGAAAAACTTCTTTTACGCCCTTGGCTAAATTAATTCTCAGGCTGTTTCCCAAAATACCCTATGTGTATTTGTATCATTGTACTGTGTCTTCCTCAAATTTGTTGTCCCTCTCTTGGAACTTGGAACAATGGTTGGCAAATAGTAAGAGTTCAGTAAATACTGTTTAAAATGAATGTTCTACTATCTTTGTATTTTCTTTAAGTAAGCTTGATTTATGCATCTAAGAGCATATGTGTATATATGCAAATATATATATATTTAGATTCCCACAAATACTATATGCCATATATATAGAATTATATATAATGTGCATGAATAATATGTACATATATAAAGTTTTTGCCATTTATGTAAATGAAGAAATAATATACAGGAAATATCATATGTGTACAAAAGATAGAATCAATTGTAACTTTAGATTTCTTTGTAATTTAATTCTATGCTGTAAATAATTCAGTAATAGTATTTTTAAACAGTAATATCTATCAACCTCTTTATAGCCTCATGTGTGAATTCACATAGAAAACAACAGTAAAATGTGGTAAAGGCAGTAGAAGATTGGTAATTTAGATAAGCACAGCTTTCCTATTCTTCAAAACATAACATTATGAAAATGAACATGACTAAGGAAGCATAAAGGAAGGACTATGAATATTAGGCTATTTTTCATAAAAGCTAATCCTTATGATTGCTTTTCTTAATGAAATGTTCAGCAACATGATGAAATATGCATAAATACAAAATGAAGGTTCCATTTCAAAGAATGTCTATAGGACTTGAGGGAATAATTTAACAGATAGACATAATTAATGTTAGTGGTCAAATAACTTAAACTTGGGTATAGCAGATACTTGTAGGAGAAAGGTGTGGGCACAGTCATGGTTTATGTTTCAATAGGGTCTGGAGGAACAAATACTTAACAGTGGAGAGTGAAAGAGAGACTCTAAACATGAATAAATAGGTATAAAAGTGAATAAATCCGGCCAGCTATCTTCTCCATAAAAATATTTCTTGTGATATTATAAAGAAAGATCCAAGACATTTTCAGTTCAGCCATTCTTTAATACACACTTTCTTAAAGTATGGCACATTTTCTCCTGCTTCTTTAATTTGCCATGGCACCTATAATTTTTTATTTTGTTAAAATTACTTTGAGTTTCTTTTCTGGGCAACTTTCTGTTTCAACTTACCTATAATGAGAAAATATAAACATTTTAAATAGTAATGTTATTTTAGGCCTTTAATGAGAAACTCAAGATACAACCGGGACAGTCTCATTATTACACACAATATCCTAGTGAAATGGGAAGGTGATAGGGAAACTGGGGCAAAGAGCAGTTACATGATTTTCTTGAAGTCACATAGGAATAGAGTGATGTGTTAAAGGAGTTCTCAGTAACAGGTGAGCTACACAATGAGTGTTAATGGTATTGCAGTGGTGGTGTGAGCACATTTTAATCACTGGGAGTAAAGTTCCTTATTTCTTTAATTGTGCATTAATCCTGTGCATTGACAACCTCTGACATATCCTCTTATTTATATCCTAGCAGTTGGAGACATTTGTGAGGGAACTGTATTTGGAGCTCAGCTGCTCTTTTCTGGGCAACTTTCTCTTTCAACTTACCTATAAGAAATACAGGTCTGAAATTCTCAACCTCTGGATTAGTGAGGAATCCCCCTACTTATTAGCAAAGGACTGAATTCTACATGAAACGAAAGCTTAAGAAACCATTGTCAAATCTGTTTAAATAAATTCTTTCCTCTCTCTGTTTCTTGGGGATGTATACACCTTAATTTTCATTCTCCTCTCACCAATTGTCATTCTAATCCTGGGCAAAGTCTCTACATTGGTTTAAGAGTGAGAAGGATGTTATGGGACAGGAATAGGTAAGAAAGGTCTATCTCCTATAATTTTATAAACAAAAATCCTTAAACTACTCTTGTACTTAACCTAAACAATGAATCACTCTTTAGGACAGAAGCTTCTCATTTGGAACTTCACAAAAAGGAAACTTGGTATAATATAAAGAGAATGAGCTTGACTTTAGGTTACTTGTGATATGCAAAATCATTTGCAATCATATCACCAATATTTCACTTCCTACCTAAAACCCCTGAGAGATTGGTACAGTTGGAGCAGCTGAGACTGAACGAGACTGATGAGCTTGCCTAAGGTTTCTTGGCTTAAAGTGGCAGAATTAAGATTCAAATATAAGTTTCTTTGTTTTCAAAATCACATATTTATTTAAATAACTATGCCATGCTGCATATTGTCCTTCCTTAGGTAATTTAAACTTTAATTCATTTTATCAGCAAACCGAGATTCACCACTAGGTTACTCAAAGCAAGTGACTCTCTAAGTTTAAGTTTTCTCGTCTGTAAAATGTGTATAATGATATCCAACACATAGGGTTACTTTTAGATTTACCATTATTAATAGATATAAAATGGCTAGTTCATACCCTGGAACAAAGGTCATGCTCAAGAAACGTTTGTTCTCTTTTTCTTCCTCTGTACTAACTATCCAATCCATAACTTTCCTTGGCTCAAATTTTGTTTAACTCAGAGCAGGTAAACCAATGACTATTTCATGAACAGTCTTGATTCCCTCCATTCATAAAAAGATAAAAAACACTTCATTGGAAATCTTTGTGCAAAGAAATCCTTGGCACACCTGAAGACCAGCATTAGCAAATTGCCATGTTTTCCTAGAGAATGTAGCAAGCTTTCCTACTAGGGGCCAGGAGGCAAAGAAAGGAATTTGGGAAGGCCTCATGGGGGAGATGGCATTTTGAGCTGAACTTTAAAGATCACAAGTGCGATAAGAAAAAGCAGAGAAGGAAGGAACTGCTTTTCAGGCCACGGCAATTACACAGGCAATGGCAAACAGTATTTGTGGATGAATCTGTGCAAAGGGAATGGGAGAAGCAGCCAGTGCCTGAGGGTTAGTCCAAGATGTGAAGAGGGTTAGAGTAGGAGATGGTATTCTAATGTATTCCTTGTTTTATTCAGATTATCCTGCATAGTCAATAAGAATGATTTTTTATCTGGGTTGCTTTTGAGTGGAAAAACAACTATTATGAAATATTTTGGACATGAGTCTATCAATAAGAAAATATTGTTTCATTAAATGAAGCAGTGCCTAAATTTATTATGTAATACTAACGGTCTGAAAGATAATAACTGTTGAATAGAGTGGTGGTTGGAAGCTGTATGTACCCTAGTAGGACATGTTCTTAAATCAAATCCATTCCTGTGGGTGTAAACTCACTGTATGTAGAACCTTTTGATGAGGCTATTCAGTTCAGTTGTGACCTACCGCAATCAGGATGGGTCTTAGTCCTATTATTGGAGTGTTTTATAAATGGAACTAAATTCAGACAAAGGGAGAGAAAGCCATCCATTGAAGCAAGAAGCTGAAAGCAACGAAACCCAGAAGAGGAGGGAGAGACCAGCTGATGCCGCCATGTGCCCAGCTATATGGTAGAGAAGCCAATTATTTAGACAATTTCCCATGCTCTAACTGTAAGTTAGTAAATTCCCATTGTTGAAGCTGAACCTTTTCATGGTATTTGCTTAGAGCAGCCTACTAAACCAAACAGATTTTGCTATTGGGAGTGGGGTGCTGCTATTGCAAATACCAGAAATGTGGAAATGACTTTGGAATTGGATAATGAGTAGAGCCTGGAAGAATTGTGAGGTGTTTGATAGAAAAGGCCTAGATTGCTTTGAAGAAAATATTGGTAAAAATATGGATGTTAAAGCTACTTCCAATGAGGCCTTAGACAGAAATGATGCATGTTTCATTTGAAACTAGAGGAAAGGTGGCCCTTGTTTTAAAGTGGCAAAGAACTTGGTGAAAATGAGATCTGATATCAGATGGAAGGCAATATTTGAAAGCAATAAGCTTGGATATTTAGCTGAGGCGATTTCCAAGCTAAATATGGAAAATGCAGCCTGGTTTCTCCTTGCAACTTATAGTAAAATGCAAGAGAAAACGCATAAGCTAAGAACTAAATTCATGGGCACAAAGAAACCAGAAATTGATAGTTCAGAAAATTGTGCATTTCTGGAAAGTGAGTCCCCAGAAAATAATGCTCCATGGGAGAGTTAACTGAACATGGATTCAGTTAGCCATTTCAGGATTGGACATGCAGTTATCCAGGATGGATCTGTGAAAAGTCCTACCATCTTAGGGTTTGGAGCCCTGCGTACTACATGTGGAACCAACAAGTCTTTTTTGAGGTTTGTGTGAATAGAACCACCTCTTCCAGCCTGAACTAAAAGGGACAGAAAAGGGACAGACTGAAGGAAAATGACTTCAAAGGCCGAACAATGGAAACTGAGGCCTAGACTAAAGGCATCTTCTCAGACCAAGAGAGCAAGCCCACCCATGTGTGTGGAAAGGGTAAATGTGACTCTGCTCTGGAGCTTGGACAGGGTGGGCCTTCCACCCCATTGTTCAGGAAGACTGCTACCACCTCAGTATTCTGAGGTTGGAGTCCATGCCCCAAGAATTTGCAGAGAGTCTGGCTACCACCCCAGTTTTCTCAGAGGGTGGAACTTATTCTTGGAAGATTGAAAAGAGTCTGGCCATCACCCCAATACTTAGAGAGGGTGGAGCCTTCACTCCAGTGTTCAGAGAGAGTATGGCTGATGCACAAGCACTTGGAAAGGCTGGGGCTGCTGCTCCATCAGGCCTAGAGAACAAAACATCATTCATAGATGACTCTCACACATTGAAATCTAACTGAGTATGCCCTCCTGTGTTTCAGAATTTTTGTTTGGGGCCCATGACTCTTGCTTTACTTCCTATTTCTCCCTATGGGAATGGGAATATTTATCCTATGCCTGTCCCTCCATTGTCTATCAGAAGCAGATAACTTGTTCTCTAGGTTTCACAGGTCCAAAGATGGTAAGGAAATGTGTCCCAGGACAGACCATACTTATAGCCAATTTTAATGAGACTTGTACTTAACAGTGTTTCTGAAATACCTTAAGGCTTTTGGGATATTATGATGGAATGAATGTATTTTGCATGTAGAAAGAACATGTCTTTTTAGGGTCCAAAGAATGGAATGTGGTGGTTTGAAGCTGTATGTACCCCAGTAAAACCTGTTCTTAAATCTAATCCATTCCTGTGGGTATAAACCTGTTTTAAGTAGGATCTTTTGATGAGGCTATTCAGTTAAGGTGTGACCCACTGCATTCAGAATGTTTTTTTTTTTTTTTTTAAATACTTGAAACACCAATTTATTAGACCAAATTGTGATCCTCTTTCAAGGATATTTAAGGAAACTGCTTCAGAGAGAGATTTGTTATTTTACTCAAGTTTACATTGCTAGAAAGTGGCGGGTCAGACTTTGAATTTCAGATTGTCAGACTCTGGAACATACCCTCTTTTTCTATTTATCAATATTCCTTTTTTTTTTTTTTAATTAGAGAAGTTGTAAGTTTACAGAAAAATCATGCAGAAAATACAGAGTTCCTATATACCCCCACTCACATGCACAGTTTTACATATCATTAACATTTTGCATTAATGTGGTAACTTTGTTACAATTGATAAAACACTATCACTATAATTATACTATAAACTATTATCCATAGTTTACATTAAGGTTCACTGTGTTGAACAGTCTTATGGTTGTTTTTTTTAAAAAAATTTATTCCAATAACATATATACAACTTAAAATTTCCCCTTTTAACCACTTTCAGTTATATAACCTCAGGGTTGGAGACAATAGTTAGCATTTGTGACATCCCTGGCATTATGCTAAATATTGCATTTAAATTAATTTTTTGTCCGTGCATTTCAATTTGCTGGTGAAGAGGAAAGTGATTTAACAAACTCACACCTTTTGTGAATATTTGAAGTTTTAAAGAAAACATCAGGGAGAAGAAAATTCTTCAGCAAAGAATGGCTCTCTAATAATGGAACTTCAGTCATCAGGCAGTATAACATCTGCAGTGGGAGTGATTTCACATCCTGTCTCAGTGTCATTATCTGGTCACTCCCTTTTTCCTCTCCTAGTTCAAACTACCACTTTGACTTATTTGCTTTTTATACTGCTTTAGCTGTCCTAAAGCTCCTTTTGCCTGCAGGGCAAATTCTGGGAGGGTGAGCCAGAGATGGATTTCCTGGTTTAGTTTTTCAGGCTGCCAGCGGGTTGATTGGTGAGAATACACAGGCACCCAGGAATGCTATAGAGGTTACTCTGCTTCCTCAACCACAGGACCAGGTGCCCACAGTGGAGACACAGGATGGCTCACATTGCATTGGGGAGGGATTGAGGGAAATACCTGCAAGGGTGCCAAGCGCTTCGCCTGCTGTTTTTACAGCTGATTTTCTTGATTCGACACTCTGCCTAGCTGCTGCAACCCTGTAACTGTCTTCCTGAATTTGAGGGAGATGGCTCTGCAAGTATCCCTAGTTGTTCAAAGATTCTGTGGAGGAACAACATGCAGAGCACCCTTTGCTGTCCTCTTGGTCCCAGAGCACACACTTAGTTACTCTTCTATGCCTTGGTAATTATTGCTTGGCCAGAAATATCTTCCTTGTCATCCTTCCTGGTAGTTGAAAATTTCTGTAAGATGAATTCACTTTCATGCCTTAATTCTTTGAGTGTAACTAAATTTTGCCTTGTCCAAAGTCCAGACATCTGTTCTTATTCTAGAAGACCACACAGATAGGATATTAAGCTGAATTTGTTCTCATGCCAGCAGCTATTTTGGAAATTGGCTTTTAAAATAAGTTCCTAATACTTTTTCCTTTTTCCTTGGCCTCTTACTCCTAAAAGTATAGTTTTGAAAAAAATTAATATTTGAGGATGGCCTTATTTAGGTTCTGTCAGATATGCTTTGAAATTACTCTTGTGTGTATTCAATTGTGACAGGATCTCCAAAGACCATCACCATTTTATATTTGGTAATCCACTAGACTATGGAGGTACCTGAATATGAATGAGAGGGAACTTAGAAAATTGAGATATTTATAATTTTGAGGCTACATTCAAATCTCATTTAAATACATTTTTTGGTTTCTAATTGTAATAACTAGGCTTCACTATTGATTTTAAGTTTATAGTATAATACTTAAAATTATGATTGGAGGTTAAATGGTAATTTGGTAAATATATTCTTAAAAATGACTAAACATATATGTTAAGTGCTAGAAAATTAAGCCTCTGAAAAATGGTTGAGTAAAATGGGAATCTTAAAGTTGGGTAAATGCAAGGGCTTCACTGTGGATTGCTAACTTAGATTAATGAGCACTCGAATCTTGTATAGCCTATGTAGTTATATGCAGTGAAAATTAAAATTAAAAAGTATCTATGACATGAATGAGTTTACGGGTTCTTGAAACAGAAAAGGGAAAAAAGTAATTACTGTGACTTGTACATAAAATGATTCATGGAAAGCTTCAAACCACATCTTCCTCTAATAATAATTGACGTGTTTGGGAAGATTGTCAGTTACAACAATTGCCACAGATGGGTATTATTGTAGTATGTGTTTAGTGCTAAGTGTTCCTCTTGCTGTGTAAAAGCCATATAGGATTAATCAAAGACTCATATTAATGGGAAGCTCAAGTATCATATTAACTACTTGATTAATTAATGCAGCAGATACAAGTAATGATTGCATGGAAGTCTGAAGAAGAATGCTTATAGTTAATAATTAAATTCACCATATTCTCCATCTTGACCATTCATGATTTAAAAGACAATTTATGGTTCTCCAGAGCAGTTGCAGAGGCAATCAATCTTGACTGGGTCTTTTTGTTTTCATTGAGCATTTGTTTTTTAAACATTATAGCATTTACAATAGGGAGTGCTTTCTGTTGTAATATATGGCAAAAGTAATAGATAATTGCAGGATTAATGACTAGAAATAATTAAAATGACACAACTAAGTTCTGTCTTTTCAGAGAGAGAACTCCAATTAAGCCATATCGCCTTTCCGTTATCACTCTACTGTCAATTAAAGTCTGATGTATTTTGTCAGTTTCATACAGACAAAGCTTTTAGTTTTTAATATACTCAAGAATTTACATTTTGGCACGATTATAAAGGGCTCTGTCATTTAACTTTTATACGCCTATGAAAGACTCCACTCAGAGCTTCCTTTTCCCATTTCACGTCTCTCATTGTCACTACAGATACCAAAAATGCCTTTTGTTGTTACAGCAATGTAATGCTTGTTAATGTTTAGCATTTACATTTTCTTGGATTGCAATTATGTAAGAAAGAAAAATTAGGGATAGTTAAACAGAGGGTGTGTAGTATACCAATAAGAAATTGAATTTATATTCCTTTTAGAGGCACCACAATTGTTTGGGTCAAGAGTAAGTCAGAGATGCCTTCAATCTATACTCCTCAAGGCAGTGGAAACCTAGAAAAATAGATGCTAATTACTAGTTGCTGGTATATTTGCTTAATATTTATCTGCAGTGATGATAGAACAAGCTTTGGAAGAGAATATGGATAGTAGGAAAAATGAAGAGAGAGAGCTCTTCTAAAATTCTACGTAGATTTAATCTACTCAAATTGCAGAAAATAAATAGGAGGGAGGAAGCAAGTGTGTTGAAAAGAGGTGTGTTCTGGGACTGGGTTCTTCTGGGCTTGGATCTCAGCTCCAAATCTTACTAAATTTGAGATGCTGGTCAAGTTATTTATTCTCTCCAAGCATCAGTCTCCTCATCAGTTTTTACATTTTTACATGAGGACAATAATATGTAGTCAGGGGTTTGTGTGTAAATTACAGAAAACGCTTGGGAAGTACCAAGTACAGAATGGACTAGATATCAAGTATTTAGTGACCAGTAAATGTTGTTGGGCTCATTATGGTCTTTGTTGCCATTCTACTGGTGTTATTAGCTGGGCAATTCCTCACCCTAATTGTCCCTTATCACTTCTTACCCTTATTCCTAGAAAAGGCAAGCAGGCAGGTTTTCAGAAAGACATTTCTAATGATCCTCATATAAACATTTTAAGCTAATCATGAAATCTCTGGGAAAAAATATAAAGCATTATGAACTAAAGATAGGTGATTATTCATGTCCCTATTCCCTTGACCCTTCATCTCTTTCTTTTCCCAAGTCATTGGTGTAGACAACCAAAAATTCACTATGGAAGACAAAATAGAGTACAAAAATTCTATTGTACATTCAGTTTTAAACAGAATGGTAGCAGAAAGGAAGTTTATGAGTATATTTTCTTAATGTTCAAAAACAAACTGTTTAATCTTTGTCTTAAAAAGACAAATATAAATGTTTGAAGCCACTTATAAGTGTGTGATCATTTTTTTGTTATTTTCTCATTATTTCATTGCAAATAGAACTTTGAAAGTCGAATTGCAGAATATTCTTATATTTTTGGCACACCACAAATATTGGATAATAGCAAGCTCTTCAGCAAATGTTGTAAATGGTCCTGTTGCTGCAGAGTATTCATTTCTTCCCATTAGCATTCAAACATTTTTACTAACCCCATTATTTTAAAAGAAACCCTCCTTTGAGCCCACATTTTCTTCCAGTCATGCTCCTTTCTCTATGCCTCCTTATAGCATAATTTCTCAGAAGAATTGGTCGATACCCACTCTCTCCTCTTCCTCTCTTCCTGTTCTTTCCTACACCCTCTGTATCATGTTTTGCCCCACATCTCCACCAAAATAGCTGTTCTACATATCACCATTGGCCTCCAGGTTGCCTAACTAAATGCTGTTCTTAGTCTCCATCTTACTTGATTTGTCAGCTTCATTTGACACAGAGATCACTTTCTCCTACTTAGAACACTTTCTTCATTTAGCTTTCAGGATATCACTCTCTCGTTTTATTCATTTCCCCAGACATATCTTTTTAATCTCCTTTGCTGGTTCCTACTTATATCCCCAAATGAGACGTCAGTCCTTGAGTCTCATCTTTTTTCTATTTCTGTTCCTTCCCTGGTGAGCTCATCTAGGATTGGCAATGACTCATTAATGACTGTCTCTATCCTGAATCCCCCACCAACTGCAGCTTTGTTTTTACAACTGCTTAATTTATGTTCATCACGTGAATGACTATTAGATACTTTGATTTATCTTCTATGTCTTCCCCATGCTTCCTCCATTTGTAATCTTCTCCATTTTAGTAAATGGGATGTCCATCCTTTCCAGCAGATAAAAAAACAAACAAACTTGGAAACATCCTTGATTTCTCTCTCATACATGTCACATCCCGGCTATATGTATGTTCTGTTAATCCTACCTTCAAAATATATCCAGAATCGGACCACTCGTTACTACTTGGAGTCAGATCCAAGCTGCCACCATCTCTCATCATGCTTATTTCAATCACTGTGCTTCCGCTTTTGCCACAATGCTCTATTGTTAGCTCGTAAGTCAGGTTCTGTGTTGCTCTTATGTGCTTTCCTCAAACCCTCCTTTGGCTTTCCATCTCATGCAGTGGAGAATCTAAAGGTCTTACAATGCTTCCAAGGCCCCAAATAATACACTCTCTCTCCACTGATCTCTCCGATATCATTTCCTCTCCCTCGTTTACATTGTTCCAGCCTCACCAGCTTCCTTGCTATTCCTCAAATAAGTCAAGCAGCCAAGGTCTCACCACCTCAGGGCCATTCTGCATGCTCTTTCTATTGCCTGGAATTCTGTGTCCTTAAAATTCGCCTTACTCATTTCCTCATTTTTTTTTCAGGTCTCTATTCAAATGTTATCTTTTCTCTGAGGCTATCCTTGAAATACTATAAGATAACACACTTTCAATATGACCTTTCCTATTCCCCTTATTTTAGCTTCTTTTTTCTTCAAGGCACTCATTGCCATCTGACATATGTTAATTGTTTATTTTTTTATTTTGTGCCCACTCCATTTTGATGTAAGTTATAGGATAGCATGAGCTGTATGAATATTAATGTATCCCAGTGCCTAGAACAGTGTCTAGGCACTCAGTAAATAGTTTTTGAGTGAATAAATGATTGAATAAATAAAACTTAGATTGCCACAGTAGAATATAATAAGGGGGATGTATGTAATCTAAGCTTAGGAGCTCTGGAAAGGTTTCTTCAAAGAATTGACTTTTATGCTGAGGTATAAAAGATGAATAGGTATTAACCAGCTGAGGAAGACATAAAAAAGTACTCCAGGTGGGGGCCAATGCTAGAAAGAATGGTGTGTCTGAGGAATTAAAGCAGTTTATTCTGACTGGAGTATAATTGGTATGTGGAGCAGGGAGTTGGAGAGGGTAGTGACAATGATTATGGCTGAAGATATGAGTACAGTGCAGTTCACTATGAAGACTTTGTGTACCATGCTAGTAACATTGGAATTTTATCTAAGGAAATGGCTATTCCTCAAGGGTTTTAAGGAGAGAAGTGACATGCATTTTAGAAAGATCCTGGTTTCTATGTATAAAAAATTGATATGAGAGAGAGAAGGGAGAGAGGGAGAACTAGCTGGGAGGCTAATACAGAACTCTAGATAAGAAATTATGGCTGCCTGAATGGGGAAGTGATATTGGGGTTGGAAAGCAGTGGTTGAAGTCTGAGATGTTTAGGAGCTAGTAATTGATTGGCTGTAGGGGTAAAAGAAATGAAGAAATCATTAATAATGTTTTATAATATCTAAACTTTGTATTTATGCTTAGTCAGATAGAATTGTAGAATTCCCAATGTTGTCTTTGCATATCTGAATTTCCAATAAGCTACTAAGATAAGTAACTGTAAAATGTGTTCTTAACATAGCCTTTGCATATTTTCCTCATGCAAAATTTTAAAAATTATGAAGGACTATATAGCAGTTTGGCAGTTTGATATAGTTATGAATTCCAAAAGTAGATATTGGATTATGCTTGTAAACTGGTCTGTTAATCTGGGCATGATTAAGTTATGATGAGAGCATTGACTGGACCATATCAGTAGGGCGTTGAGCCTCACCCCTTGGTGGATGTGGTCTCGAAGATAAAAGACATGGCAAAGGACAGTGTTGGAGCAGTTTTGAGTTGGAGTTGTGATGCGGAATCTTGAGCTGGAGCCCCGGGAAGTAGCATACAGAGGAGCTTGGTCGTGAGGAAAGAGAGAAGGCCCTGGGAAGAGAAGCAAACCATTTGCCTGATAGCCTACAGCTGGCTTTGTGGCACAAGCAAGCCTGAGACCAGAGAGGGGCAAGCCCTGGGAAGAGAGGAACTCAAGAAGCCTGAACCCTGGCAAACGTCGGCAGCTGTCATGCTCCAACATGTGGCAACAGACTTTGGTGAAGGAAGAAACTTATGCTTTATGGCCTGGTAAATGTAAGCTTCTACCCCAAATAAATACCCTTTATAAAGACCAACAGATTTCTGGTATTTTGCATCAGCACTCCTTTGGTTGACTAATACAGACTATTTCTTTATAGAGCATCAGTGAATTAGATTAGTTTGAAATAAAACCCACCAAAAATTAACTAATCCCTTAATTTGTGTAAAGTTTTGTGCTATTGGAACACACAAAAAGCATGACATATTTTTCCTCAGTGAGTTTAAATGATGAAAATAGTTGTTGATTTTAATCATTTGTGTCTTAAACATTACAGAATATAAACTGGATCTCAAAGTCCACTCAGCTTTCAGACTTGGCTCAACAATATGTTTCTTATATTAAAAATAAATAAAAAATATAACCTTAATAGTTGCAGGTACCATTTATTGAGTTTTTTTTTTTGTGGCAGGCATTATGCTAAGTACTTCACACGCATATTGTCTCATTGAATTTTTATTATAGCCCTATGGGGTAAGTGCTGTTATTATTCCTATTTTTTAAGGATTAGAGAACTGAGGCTCAGAGAGGCAGATAATTTGACAAAGGTCACATAACAAGTAAATGGTAGAGCTGGGGAAGAATCTCCTGTGCTCTGTGACACTAAAGCATCTTCTCTTCTGTTGAGTCTATTGCCTGTCTAATGCCTTTGTTGGGCTTTCTAGATGCCTCCAAGCAATTTCAGATTTGTTGACAGCTTTTGAGAAAAGTCTGGAGCTTTTGCACACATCCATCAGGTTTTGTAATAAATGTCCTCTTAATGTTTCTAATTATACCTCATCTCACAATAATGCTCAATAATGTTTTTTTTTTTAATTTCGTTTTGTGCCCTTTACAGATTTATGAGTTCATATCAAGTTCCTTAATTGCTGCATAGCTAAGGGATACTTATTTTATCCCTTTAATCTGACAAATGTGTAATGTGGAAATCAGCAATGGTGTGGGGACCCTTAACTTGCAATGTTCCTTGTGTTCATTCTTTTAAGCTTCTGACTCTCACATTTCATTGCATTTAATATGCATCATAAAAATGTCTCTTTGGCAAGTTCATTACATGTGCTTTTTGATTGCAGCCTTTGGAAATGCTGTTAGGCATAGTGGAAATAATTAACAGCTTAAGTCTGTGCTGATTTTAGAACTAATAACTGCAGTCATTTAGTTTCACAAAAAATTACTGTGAATCTATGTAGTAATATGATACTCTATAACAATGCATTTGGTTGGTAACAGCTGTCCACTTAGCACATATTTATTTCCTTTTCTCTGGGAAAGAATAAATTAATGTTCTTTACAGTTTGTATTAGTCAGCCAAAGGGGTACTGATGCAAAGTACCAGAAATCGGTTGGTTTTTATAAAGGGTATTTATTTGGGGTAGAAGCTTATAGTTACAAGGTCCTAAAGGGTCCAACTCAAAGCTACTTCCTCACCAAAATATGTTGCCACGTGTTGAGGCAAGATGGCTTCTGATATCTGCAAGGGTCCAGCATTTCTCTTCCTCTTAAGGCTCCGTGGTCCCAGTTTCTTCCAATATCAGCTATAGGCTGGGATATAAGTCTCCTCTCTCTCGGGGCTCATTTCTCTCTGGGCTCAGATGGTCTGTTCTCTCCACAAGGTCAGTTGTAGACTATCAGGCCCTCTCTCTTCCCGAGGCCTCTGCTGTGTCTGTGGAGCCATCTGTATCCCTGTGTTCTTCTCCTGCGTGTTTACTTCCTCGGGCTCCAGCTCAAAACTCCTACTAACTCCTCTGCAGTGTTGTTTTCTCTGTGAGTCCCTGCCCATCAAGGGGGTGGGGACTCAACTTCCTACTGATGTGGCCCAATCAAAGCCTTAATCATTATTTAATCAAGTAAAAGTGAAACCTCTGAAGTTAATACAATATAATACACCCAGAGGAACAGATCAGTTTACAAACATAATCCAATATTTATTTTTAGAATTCATAAATAATACCAAACTGCTACACAGTTCAAAGCTGATAAGGATAAATTTCTGACATGTCCCCAATTTTTAAAAAGTACATAGTAATGTTACTGGAAAATGGAAAAGGAGATTTTAAAAATTCATTTATGACCATTGAAAGTTGTTGGATAATGTTGGGGAACTTAAAGAGGCAAATAGCCTATATAAGATAAACAAAAATTGTAATAATAAAAGTATGTTAATAATAAAATAAAATTTTATAATATAAGCACGTTGAGGTCTTCTGTATTAATTCATCCATTATAATACTTCATTTGAAAAATGAAGCAGTTAATAAATTTAAACAAAGTGAAACTCTAGGCATCTTTCCCCAACAAACAAAACAACAAGAAATATGCAAAAATGGGTCAACCTGTTGCGTTTGGAGCAGGGGAAGGTAAATGATCATCTGTGTAGCAATACATGGTGGGTTAAGTGAGGAGATTCCCAATAATAGAAGCAGTAGAGGCACATGGAGATATACAACTAAGCAGTGGTTTATCGGTTCAGACCCCACCTGTACTATCTGAAGATGAGCTCACATTTTGGGATACAGGTATATAACTAATGTCTCTCTTTACCTGATAGAGATTATGTCTGTCAATAGTAATTTAGGTAAAATGAATTTCCATGTCTCTATTTTTTTTCCTGGTAAATACAAACATATGATGAAATCCTGGAAGGTCTTTCTGACCCTCTCACTCTTCATGCTCCTTTCCTCCCTCAGCCTTTTCACATGCCAGTTTTCTTCTTCTTATATAAGCTTCTTCTCTTCTTTTTCAGGTCTCAGATATCCCATTTTTTTAATCATCATCACCACCCTGACCAGGTATAAATTCCCTTATATTAGGCATTCATTGAGCCATGTACTTTCCCTTTGCTATACTTATCCCAGGTAAAATTTTGCATTTATTGGTGTCATTATTTAACTCCTGTCTGCCTCTCCAGGAGAATGTAAGCTCCACGAAGGCAGGCTTCTTGTTTATGTTGTTTACTCTAGAATTCCAGCATCTTGCATTGTGCCTAACACATATTAGGCTTTCAATAAATACTAAACAAAAGAATGACTACTTCTCTGATGAGAAGGGTATCTAAATTTTGAGTAATCAAAAGACTTGAGAAGCTACTCTGTTTGGGCCTGAGCCAAGAGTGACTTAAACTTCAGTGAACTTGGAACAAGTCTGTTATCCAATAATAAATATTTTTGAGCCTTAGAAAGGTAGTCCCCTAAAATGGGCTGCAAGTTTTGAAATAAGAAATGTCAGTTGACATTTGACTTTAAATGACATTGCTTTGTACACAGAACAGACAACTTTAGGCTGCTGATGACTTGTGACTACTAAAGATATCACTGTTGTGCTTCATACAACATGAAGAAACCTAGTTATGGCTTCAATAATTGGATATGATTCTAAGACCTTGAAGTCATCAATGCTTCCAAATGGGCAAAGAAATAATTGAAGTCAATGCAGTATAACTCATGTCTCAGGGAATAATTCATTGGGGTGCAGGTAGGGAAATGTCTCTTTCACCCTGATACTAGAATCAACTGCATGGCTTCAGAGAAAAATGGGGTCAGAGTCTGAATATGTATTCTCACTGGTAATACTGGGGAGAAATTTCTAAGAGAAATTGATTCTCTAACCAGAGGTAGAAGTAGCAACCATCAAAAATATTCTTGGTTAGGTTGAGTATCCTCAGAGCATGCAGAGCAATTAGGAATAATTAAGTTCAGCTAAGGCTTTTCATATTTGTGCACAATCAATCTTTAATACACATTCTTTTTTAGATGTATGGGTTTAAAAATAATAAGGAATCATTTAGTACAATAATTAAGAATATTGTTCTAAAATCAGATTACTTGGGTTTGCATTCCAGCTTTATCATTTATTATCTATTTGATTTTGGAAAAGATACTTAACATGTCTGTGATTCCATTACATTCTCTGTAAAATGGGGATAATATTAATTACTACCCATAGGTTTGTTAAGTGGATTAAGTTAGGAAGTAATTATAAAGCACATGTATGGATGATTAATTCATAATTTCTTAAACTCCCTTCTGAACTTTCTACATGCTTATAGTTTTGTCAGGATCAAATAAATGATATTCCTTCATTTTAGTCAATGTGTACCCTCAAAAATATTGCATCTTCTTAAAGTTGCCACTATTATATTTATGCAGCTAGTTACATGTATCTGTTGCATTCATGTCTCCAGGTTTCATCTACCTATGGGAAACATGGACCCACATTAACACTTAGAACATGTCCCTCCCCACCCCAATCTCTGGGGTAAGTTAGGTTGCTGCTCACGTTCTGTTGTTCTGCATCCTGGGCCCTTTTCCCACTAGTGCTCCCACAGTGCTCCCACCTGCTCTAGGCCACAGACCTTGTGCTCAGTTCAGGCTGTTTCCAGTTGTTTTCCTTGGGGTGGGTGTTTTGTTGGGCAGCTGACTGCCGAGTTTCTCACCATGGGGTTGTGCTCCCAGGCGGCCACGTGCACTGCCACTGTATAGGCTATGCTTAAAGCACGGGTAGCAGAACCACTCCTTGGCTCCAAAACTTAGATTCTGTTTCTGAGACTGGCATTTCAGCTGCAAATTTTTCTTCCTCTCTTTGAGGCTCCACCAGCCTACTTTATAAAATGACTTCTGTCATTCTTCTCCCCCACACCCATATTTTCCAGCCTGTCTATGTATATCTGAACCCAAATCATAGACATGGGGCTTGAGTTTTAAATTCAGAATTTTGTGTAGAAGTCTCTTAGTCCTGAAGTTTCTTTTATTTCCCCTGAATCTGTTCACCTATGGCACGAGTGCACTTGAATATGCTAGGTCTTCATCTTTTGAGAAAACAGGTCTCTTTAGTAACCAAGGCAACTGGTTTTGGATCCTAGTAACAAAAATAGAAGGAAGTTAGCTAAGGTAAGCTTATTCAGGTTTCCTCTTTTGGACACCTGAAATGAAAACTTGATACCTGGAAATTTCTTCTAATTGTGGTTTAGCCAAGGAGCAATGGGCTTAGCTTTGTGTCTAAGTTTCTCTGTTAAATATATATTTTTTATTTTTATCCTTGCAATTTGCACATATTTTAAAAACCTACGTTATAGAAAGGCTTATAATAATTCTACCCCACAGACAATTATTTTTAATTCTTTTAGCTGTTCCTCCTGCAATTTGCTTCCATAATTATAGTAATAAACTTAACACCTATGTATTGAGTTATCACTCTTAGAAATTATCTACTGACTTCCTGTTATGGTAGTTTAAAATTTTTAACTTAAAATACAGGATTCCCATATACCTGTACCTGCATGATTGTTCTGTAAGCCCGCAACTTCTCTAATAAAGGGGGAAAGAAAAAGTTTAGCTTAAAAGACCCACACACTTTCCTTCCTTCCCTACTCTCAATGCATGCACAACATTATGATGATATAAATATGATTCACAATAGAATGAAGCAGTGTACTATGATAGCTTCTTGTAAATCTTTTCATTTTTTATTCTAAAATTATTTAATATTCTGATTTATTTTAATTGCATAGTTTGCTATATAACTATCTTCAATATTTTCTGAAAACCCCATCAGACATTAGATGCTTGTCAACAGCATTAACAATAAATGCTGGTGCATATTTAGATAATGACTCAATACCATTTTTCCCTTGGAAAACTTCTCTAATATGAACTATTTGCACTCAAAGCTTGCAGAAAAGCTATCATGTGGGATATTTCTGCTCTTCTACGCTGGGCACCCCCATTTTCCTACATGCTTTTTCTTCTTTCTTGGCTTTCTCTCTCATTTTGCTCTTTCTTATTCTCCTATATTTAAAAAAAGAAGAGTTATAATAGAGGTATTATAGTGAGGGTGTGTTCTGTCCTTGCACGTTTGAAAATACTTATTTTATATCTTTAACTTACCTGAATATTTGGACTGACATAGAAATCTAGGCTGAAAATCACTTTCCTTCAATTTTTTTTCCTTTTCCTTTTTTTTTTTTTACAACTTTATTGAGGTATAAAAATGTTCAATAAACTGCACATATTTAAAGTGCTTAGTTTGATGAATTTTGACATAAATATAGATCTGTAAAATCATCATGAATATCAAGATAATGAACGTATCCACCACCTCAAAAGTTTCCTTTTGTCTATCTGTAATCCATTCTTTCCTCCATGCATGTCCTCACTCACCTGCTGATTTTCTTTCTGCCACTATACATTAGTTTGCATTTTCTAAAATTTTATATATAGAGAATAATACAGTAAATACTCATTTTGTCTGGCTTTCTTTTACTGAGCATATTTATTTTGAGATTTATCCATACAGAATCAAAAGTTTATTCCTTTCTTGGTTAAGTAGTAGTATTTTGTATGGATATTTACTACAGGAAATACTAATTTATTCATCTACTGATTGACATTTGGTTTGTGGCCAGCAACAATAAAGTTGCTATGAACATTTGCATGTAAGACTTTGTGTGAACTTGTGCTTTCATTTCTCTTCAGTAAGTACTGAGGTGTAGTATGGCTAGACAAATGTTTTTAAGAAATAGCCAGACGGTTTTCCAGAGAAGCTGTGTAATTTTAAATTCATAATAGTATTGTATGAGTATTCTAGTTGTTCCTCATCTTTGCCAATACTTGTTGTAGTCAGTCTTTCTAATTTTAGCTTTTCTAATGTGTCCAGTGTGGTAACTCATTGGATATACAGTTGATCACTAGTACCATATGTTGAAAAGACTTTTCTTTCCCAATTGGATTACCTTGATACATTTTTTAACATCAACTGACATACACTTGTGAGACTTTCTGGACTCACTACTCTGTTCCATTAATCTATATGTGTTTCTCTTTGCCAGTCCCAAATGTCTTGATGACTGTAGCTGGTCACGAAATCAGATAGAGTAAGTCCTGAAACTTTTTTCTTCTTTCTTAAAATATCTGTGGTTATTCTAATCCCTCATATTTATTTGGACAGTTTAGAACCAACTAGTAATTTTCTACAAAAAATGCTGCTGCTGATACAATTTTTATTCCGATTGTGTTGAATCTGCAGATCAATTTGGTGAAGACTGAGATTTTAACAGTATTGAGTCTTCTAACACATGAGCATGAAATTATTGCCATTTATTTAGGTCATCTTTAATTTCACTGAACAATATTTTTAGTATTCAATGTAGAAATCTGGGACATCTTCTGTTAGATTTATCCTACATACCCTGGTTTTTAATGCTGCTGCATATGGAATTGATTTTTAATTTCATTTACTAATTTTTTAGTGCTAAAATATAAGGACAAAATTGATTCTTTTTATGTTACTCTCATTTCCTGTCACCTTGCTAAATTCCCTTATTACTTCCAATAGTTGTTATACAGATTACCTGGGATTTTTAATATGAATAATCACATCATCCCCAGTAGAGTCAGTTTTATTTTTTAACATCCTGATTTATATGCTATTTGTTTGTTTGTTTAGGTTGCTTTATTTCACTGGTTCTGACCTCCAGTACAGTATTGAATAAAAGCAGTGATAGTGAATATTACAGTTTGAGATTATTTTTTTGAATCCCTAGAAGAGAATGATTATGTAAACTAATCTATTCTTCTGGGTGTGAAACCCTTTGACTATATTGAATTCAGTTGAGGGGCCCTTGATTAAATTACTTGTTAAGATTAGGGCTTTGATTTAACTGCATCCATATGGTGTGACTCAGGTAGAGACCCTGCCCCCTTGGTGGGCAAATACAAATGGACACTCACTCAAGAAGACACACAGAGGAGAGAACTTTGTCATTTTGATCCTGCCCTGTGACAGAAAGGAGAAGGCTCAAACAGCTAAAGACCTGGAGAAAGATGGACCATTTGCCTGATAATTTACAGCTGTCCTTGGGAAGAGAACTGAGACTGATATAAAGAAGCCCAGAGGGGAAGGCTGACACCTGGCAGAGATCACCCGCCATCTTGCTTCAACATATGTCAGCTGACCTTGGCGAGAAAGTACCTCTTATGGTACATTGAGTTAGACTTTTCATGGCCTTGGGACTGTAAGCTTCTACCCCAAATAAATACCCTTTACAAAAGCCAAAAGATTTCTGGTACTTTGCATCGGTACCCCTTTGGCAGACTAATACAGTGGACATCTTTACTTTGTTCCAAATCTTAGGGTGAAAATCACCAGATTTTCATCGTTAAACATGATGCTAGCTGTAGTTTTTTTTTTTAGATTCTTTTCACCAGTTTGAAGATATTCCGTACTCTTCCTAATTTGTTGAGAGTTTTTTTTAAAGGATAATAGATATTTATTAAAAAAAAATTCCAGGGGCTGTCCCAGAGTCAGTAGACAGATCTGTTTCTTGTCCCTTCAATGGCTACAATCAGTTACAATCATTGTTGCTCAGTACAACATATTTGAGGCATTTGAAACGTCTCAAATGTCAAAAAAATTAACTTATCTCTGGTACACCATATTTATTAGCAGAAGTATTTTCCATAATGGTTAATACAGAGTGTTTCCTGGTTAATCCTTGGTTAATGAGAACCACACATTCCATAGATATTCCAGTTTACTGAGGTTTAAATCCATAGGTCAGTGGTACCAGAGAGAGAAAATTATTACCTGTCTTCAGCAATTTCAGAAGACCTCTGCCACCAACACATCTCATTGCCTTCTTGAAAATAAGGTAAAATAAAATAAAATAAAATATTACTAATTACTATTATTTAAGTAGATACTTAAAAGAATTTTGAGTTTTAACCATCTTCCACAACTATTAGATACACTTAAACTTAATTACACTTAAGGTTTTCATAAGATAATAATTTCACAGGGAAAAAAGTGAATGTTATTTCATTTAAATAAAATAATTTGCTTATAAAAAGTGTACAACTGTCATTCTACCAGATTTGCTTCTTATCTCCTCATGCAGCTGCCCCAGTGACATTAATGATGTCATGAACATTAAACATTTGTAATTCTTGGACAGAACTGGGCATTGACAGAAAACATCCTTTTCAGCAGGAGTGATTCTGTTGGGTAACTTTAAAATGTCAAAGAATTTGTTAGAAATATGTTAGTATTTTATTCAGTTTCTTTCTGTGTAAGATTATCCCCACAAGGCTGAAATGATGGCTCTTTGCCAGTCACCACCACCACCATCATTACCATCATCTTCATCTCGGGAGTTACCAGTGCATTCCCCATCCAGATCGACAGGCACAGTGGTGCAGCTTAGCGATAAAGAATCCAGTCTTATACTACACCTTTGGATCCTTTGTTTGCATCACATTATTGTGAATTTATAAAACTCTGTTGGTAGTTTAAAACTGTACTGTTACACATTACTATAGTATTATAAAATATCCTTTTCTGTAAATGCATTGAAAATTTTCTTGGGTATTTATTAGACCTTTTCTAACACTAACCACCAGGTATTTCTTCAGTTGTTTCAGTATTTCCAAACTCCAATATAAAAAGTTTTCTTAATTCTCTGGAATTGGTTACTTGGGTTCATAGGAATTCTGTATGAATACTGACCCATCTCACCTCATCTAAACTTCAAAATAGTTAAAACCAAAACAAACCAGCTATATAGAATGTGAATCTTTCAATTATAAAACTATCAAAAGACCATGAATCAGCTGATCTATGAAATTATACAAGGGAAAGTTGAAATAGCTGCTTTTTGCTTTTAAAAATTAAACCCAGTTCTCTTTTCACCTCTGGTGATAAGAAAATGGAAAATCTGCCTTTAAGCCATGCAGAGTAAGCCAAAATTTTTCCATCTACTTTAAGAAACTCAAATGTTTCTTAAATGATAAATACTCATAACACTCAAACTATTTTTTGTGGCCAGTTATTTATATCTTTGAGACTAGAATGTATGCTTCTGTTTAGCCAAGATGTATTATAATGCTCAATCATGCATACAATATCATTTCTGGTATTTGTTCGTCTTCTATTGATGTACCATTATTGCCAGGGGAACTAAAGAAGAAAAAAACAGTCTTGCCAGTAGTAGGTGTTTCATTCACTACTGTCTTCAATCCTTCTGTGCGATAGTGGGACTCTAGACCTTTAAGGGTTGCGCAGGCTGTGTAGCACACATTGGGCAAGATTTCTATAGGTTCTTTGAACACGACACTGAATGTGTTAGAAGTCCCATCACAACTAAATCTGGTATCATTTTGTCCCAAAGTTTTTTTTGTTTTTCATATTCAATGATCAGTATATTCACTTGATAATCCCTGGGACCATGAATAGATCTATATAAGCCAAATCCGATGACAGAAATTCATCTATTAACTGTGAACTTGTAAAAACCACCTTGTGAAGGGATAGTTCTTTGATAACTTTTAATTTCTTCCGTGGTTATTGGTCTATTCAGGCTTTCTTCTTCGGTCAATTTCAATAATTTATGTTTGCCTGATTCTATCACTGGTTCCACTGTAACTCCAAGGGCTCTCTAATTGCTGGAATCTATTGATGCTGCATTCCTTTCCTCTGAGGCAGCATTTTTGTCCGTCAATGTAATCAACTTGGGATTTAGGATTGACAGTAAAATGAAGAAAGAGATTTACCACTTTACTATCTGACAAAATTCCAGATTGAGCCAGACCTGCTGCAAACTCAATTGTCATCAGTGGGAACGGAATTAAGGACAGTGCACATCGCTCAGCAGCTCCGAGTTGAAGAGGAAGACACAGCGCTCCTTCAGCAACGCTTTGGTCGCCTCCCAGTTGAAGAGCAGCTCCTTCTGCAGGGGCAGCGGGGGCCAAAGAGGGGACGGCAATGGCGGGAACTCCGTGGGGCCCGGGAGGATCTCAGCCTCCTGGTCCTGCTCCCCCAGCTCGACCGCCTACCAAGGCCATTCTCTAGCGGCGCATCTCCACCGGCTAAAAGCGCATCCGCAGCACACCCGCCGTCGCCCAGGCAGCACCCGGAGCGAGAATTTTATTTTATTTTATTTTATTTTATAATGACTGCATTTTGCATTTAGCCAACTGCTTTTTCTACATCTATTAAATGAACATATGCTTTTTTAACCTTTTATCCTATCACTGTGTTGAAGTACATGGATTTTGAATATTAAGCCAACATTGCATTCCTGGGCTAAACACTACTTGGGAATGATACATTGTTCTTTGTTTGCTTGGTTTAATTTTTTTAATTGTAGAAATTGTAGGTTTACAGAAAAGTCATGTAAAAAATACAGTGTTATTAGTAACACCTTGTATTTAGTTATAAGTCATGAAAGAACATTTTTATACTGGTACTATTAAACGTAGTCCATTGTCTACAATCGGATTCACTAAGTTATATATTCCTATGTTTTATCTTTTAATTTTATTTTAGTAACATATATATGACCTAAAATTTCCCTCTTTATACCACATTCACATATATAATTCAGTGCTGTTAAGTATGTTCACAATATTGCTCTACCATCACCACCATCCATTTCCAAAACATTACAATCAACCTAAATAGAAACTCCGCGCAAATTAGGCACTAATGTCCCATTCTCTACCCACAACCCAGAACTTGGTCAACTATATTCTAGATTCTAACTCTATGAATTTGCTTATTCTAATTATCTCATATCAGTGAGATCATGCAATATTTGTCCTTTTATGTCTGCTTATATTCACTCAACGTAATGTCATCAAGGTTCATACATGTTGTGACATGTATGAGGATTTAATTCCTTTTTATGACTGAATATATTCCATTGTGTGTATATACCACATTTTGTTTATCCATTCACTAGTTGATGGACACTTGGGTTGCTTCCATCTTTTGGCAATTGTGAATACTGCCACAATGATCATTGATGTGCAAATATTTGTTTGAGTCCCTGCTTTCAATTCTGAGTTTATACCTAGTAGAGGGATTGCGGGGTCATATGGTAATTCTATATTTAGTTTTCTGAGTAACTGCAAGACTTTCTTCTATACATTTTACATTCCCACCAGAAATGAATTAGTGTCTCTATTTCTCCACATCCTCTCCAACACTTGCAATTTCCTGTTTTATTTTTTAAATAGTAATCATTCTAATGAGTATGAAATGATATCTCATTGTGGTTCTGATTTGCATTGCCCTAATAGCTAGTGATGTTGAGCATCTTTTCATGCACTTTTTAGTAATTTATTTATCCTCTTTGTGGAAATGTCTATTCAAGTCTTATACACGTTTTTAAAATTGAATTGTTTGTCTTTTCATTGTTGACTTGTAGGATTTCTTTATATATTCTGGATATTAAACTCTCATCGGGTATGTGGTTTCCAAATATTTTCTTCCATTGCCTAGGTTGCCTTTTCCCTTTTGTGATGAAGTCAATTGATACACAACATATTTTAATTTTGATGAGGTTCCATTTGTCTATTTTTTTCTTTTGTTGCTTGTGCTTTGAGTGTAAAGTCTAAGAAGCCATTGCCTACCACAAGATTCTGAAGATGCTTCCCTATATTTTCTTCTAAGAGTTTTATAGTCCCGTTTTTTATATTTAAATCTTTGATCCAGTTTGAGTTAATTTTTGTATATGGTGTGAGATAGGGGTCCTACTTAATTCTTTTACATATGTATATCTAGTTCTCCCAGTACTATTTGTTGAAGAAGCTATTTTTTTACCAATTAAGTGTACGTGGCAGTCAGGTTGAAAATCAATTGGCTATAGAGGTAATCTGAACCCTCATTTCGATTCCATTGGTTAATATGTTTATCCTTGTGCCAGTACCATACTGCTTTGACTGCTGTAGCATTGTAACATGCTTTAAAGATTTTTAAAAATTTATTTATCTCTCCCCACTCTCTTGTTGTTTGCACTTTCTGTGTCTGTTCTTCTTTTTTTGTTTCTTTAGGAGGCACCGGGAACTGAACCCGGGACCTCCAATGTGGGTGGGAGGTGACTAATTGCATAAGCCACCTCCATTCCCTGCTTTGTTGTGTCTCTCATTATGTTTTTCCTCTTGTGTCTCCTGTTGCGTCATCTTGTCATATCAGCTTGTCGCACCTGACCATTGTGCGAGCTCGCTGTCCTCTTTAGGAGGCACTGGGAACCAAACCACAGACATCCCATGTGGTAGGCGGCAGCCCAATTGCTTCAGCCACATCCACTTCCCTGTAATATGCTTTAAACCAGGAAGTGTGAGTCTCCAACTTCATTCTCTTTGTTCAAGAGGTTTTTGGCTATTCAGGCCCCTTATCCTTCCAAATAAATTGGATAATTTTCTATTTCTGCAAAGTAGCTCTTGGAATTTTGAATGAGATTGCGTTGAATCTGTAAATAATTTTGAGTAGAATTGATATCGTAATATTTAGTCTTCCAATCCATGAACATGGAATGTCTTTCCATTTATTTAGGTCTTCTTTGATTTCTTTTAGTAATGTTTTGTAATTTTCTATGTACAAGTCCTTTACATCCTTGATTAAATTTATTCAAGGCATTTGATACTTTTAATTGCTATTGTAAATGGAGTTTTTCCTTGATTTTCTCCTCAGATTGTTCAGTACTAGTGTATAAAAACACTACCAAATTTAGTGTGCCAATATTGTTCTCCACCACTTTGCTGAACTCTTTCATAAACTCTAGTGACATTGTTGTAGATTTTTCAGGACTTTCTATTTATATGATCATGTCATCTGCAAATAGTGAAAGTTTTACTTCTTCCTTTCCAATTTGGATGCTTTTTATTTTTTTCTTGCCTAACTGCTCTGGCTAGAACTTCCAGTAAACGTTGAATAACAAAGGTGACAGTGGGCATCCTGCCTTGTTCCAGATCTTAGAGGGTAAGTGTTCAGTCTTCCACCATTGAGTATGATGTTAACTGGGGGTGTTTCATATATGCCCTTTATCATATTGAGGAAATTTCCTTCTATTGCAAGTGTTGTGTTTTTTTTTTTCAAGAACAATGCAGGATTTTGTCAAATGCCTTTTATTAATCAGTTGAGATGATCATCGTTTTTTTTCCCCTTTGTTTTATTAATGTGATGTATTACATTAATTGATTTTCTTGTGTTGAACCACCCTTATAAACCCGAGATCAAATCCACTTGGTCATGGTGTGTAATTCTTTTAATGTGCTGTTGGATTCAATTTGCAAGTATTTTGTTGAAGACAAACTCTTAGCTAGACTTACAAAGAAAAAAAAGAGAGAAGATGCAAATAAATAAAATCAGAAATTGGAGGGCAACATTACTACTGAACCCACAGAAATAAAAGGATCATAAGAGGATATGATTAACAACTATATGCCAAAAAATTAGAGAACCTAGATGATGTGGATAATTTCCTAGAAACACACAAACAACCTACATTGACTAGAAGAAATAGAAGACTTCAACAGACTAATTACAAGTAAAGAAATTGAAACAGTCATCAAAAATCTCCCAACAAAGAAAATCCCAGGACAAGATGACTTCGCAGGTGAATTCTACCAATCATTCAAAGAATAATTAATACCAATCCTGCTCACTCTTCTAAAAAATTGAAGAGGAGAGGACAACTAACTAACACATTCTATGAGCCAGTTATCACCCTAATACCAAAGCCAGAAAAAGATACTACAAGAAAAGAAAATTACAGACCAATTCTCATTTGAATACTACTTTGATATTTGTAAAGCTACCTAAGCTCTTTTTGGTTGCTACTTACATGGGATATCTTTTTCCATCCTTTAACTTTTAACTTATTTGTGTCTTTGGGTCCAAGGTAAGTCTCTTGTAAACAACATATAGTTGGATCATGCTTTTTATACATTCTGCCAATCTGTGTCTTTTATTTGGGTATTTAATCCATTAACATTCAGTGTTATTACTGTAACTGCAGTACTTACTTCAGCTATTTTTGTCCTTTGGTTTTTATATGTCATATCTTTTTTTCTCTCTCTCTTTTCCTTTTTTGCAACCTCCTTTTTTGTATACTTGAGCTTTGTGATGTATCTGACCGACCCCTTTCTCAGTTCTGTTGTTGTATATTTTTAAAATACATTCTTTGTGATTACCCTGTGGTTTATATTACACAACCTACACTGATAGCCTATTAATTTATATATTTACCCACAGTTACCACTTCTGGTACTCTTCATTCCTTTGTGTAAACATGTATGACCACCTGATAACATATTCCTCTACTTGAAGGACTTCCTTTAAGTTTCTTATAGTGCAAATCTGTTGTAGATGAATTATTTCACTTTTTGCATGACTGAAAAAAAACTCATTCATTTCATCTCCTTTTTGAGAGATACTTTCCCTGGGTATAATATTCAAGGTTTACAGTGTTTTGTTTCCCCTTACATTACTTTAAAGATGTTTTCCATTGTCTATTTTTTTTTAATTATTCATATTTATTCATTTTTTTATTTATTTACTTTTATCCATTTTTACCCCCCCACCACCATTTTTGCTGTTTCTGTGTCCATTCGCTGGACAACTGTCTGTGTCCATTTCCTGCCCTCTCTTCTCATCCTTCTCCTCCTGTCTTCACTGGGATTCGATACTCAGAACCTCCGATGTGGGAGAGAGTCATCCTACCGCCTGTGCCACCTTAGTTCCTGTTTTTTTGATGCGTCTCGTCTTGGCTATCCCTTGTGTCACTCTCCTGTTACATCATCATCTTGCTGCGTGGCTTGCGGGACCTGGCGGCGCAACCACGCACGGGGCCTGATGGCTCACCCTCTCATGGGGACTGGTGGCGCACCTGCGCATGGGGCCTGGGGTGCTCACCTGTGCATGGGTCCTGGTGGCTCAACTGCTCGCAGGGCCTGGCTGCGCACCCACACACAGGGCCTGATGACTCACCCGCTCGTTGGGCCTGGCGGCGCACCCATGCACAGGGCCTGGGGGGCTCACCCACGTGCAGGGCCTGGGGGGCTCACCAGCATACAGGGCCTGGTGGCCCACGTGGCTTCTATATTTTTCTTTTTTTAATTTTTACTAGGAGGTCCCAGGGATCGAATCCAGCTCCCTCCATATGGGAGACAGACACCCAACCACCCGAGCCACATCCGTCCCCCTGCTATATCTCTTAAGGTTGACCAAAGATACCCAGAGTTACAGTCTTTTCCCATACAAGATGGTCATATAATAAATCAGGCTTAGTTTATCACCAGCATTCTAAAAACCAGACCTAGGGAGAAACTAGGTCTGGGGACACATGCGTGGTTTCTAATATAGCAAATGTTTAGCCTACCCTGATTATCACGAAATCAGGACAGTGAGAATATTTGCTTTCCATTGTCTTTTTACTTTTACTGTTTCTGGTGAGAGATATGTTTTCATTCTTATCTTTGTTCATTTCAATGTAATGTGTCATTTCCCCCCTGCTGCTTTTGAGATTTTTCTCCCTATCACTGTTTTTAGATTACAGTTAGATTAGAATGTATGTTCATGTAGTTTTCTGCATGTTTTTGTGCTTCAGGTTTGTTGAGGTTTGGATTTATGGGTTTTGTCAAATTTGGAGATTTTTAGGCCATTATTTCTTCAAATATCTTTTTTGTTCCTTTCACTCCTTCTTTGGTACTCCAATTACATGTAAAATATGCCACTTGAAGGGATCTTAAAAGCTCATCGATGCTCTGGTCGCTTTTGTTCTTAAGTCTATTTTATCTCTCTGTGTTTCATTTGGGATAATATCTATTGTTATATTTTCAAATAAACTAATATTTTCTTCTTCAGTCACCAATCTACCTACCTTCTAGATTTTACGTAGCTTGTTCAATCTTTCCTCTAGCTTTTTAAACATATGGAATGCATCTATAATATCTTTCTTAATGTCCTTGTCTACCAATTCTATCATTTGTTTCAGCTCTGAATCTGTTTTGATTTATTGATTTTT
Organism: Cabassous unicinctus; assembly: GCA_029593785.1. Classification (NCBI taxonomy): domain Eukaryota; kingdom Metazoa; phylum Chordata; class Mammalia; order Cingulata; family Chlamyphoridae; genus Cabassous; species Cabassous unicinctus. Next base: position 36,132 of record JAQZBX010015201.1, read on the forward strand.
CTTCGCATTATGTGTAGTCTATTATTTTTTGTATGCCTGGTAACTTTTTATTGTATGTCAGACATTGTGTTTTTCCTCTTATTGGGTTCTTGAAACTTTTGTATTGTTATAAATATAGTTCTGAAATGTGGTTAAATTACTTGGAAGAAGTTAGGTCCTTTCACATATTTCCTTTAATATTATTAAGCAAGACTAGTCTAGGGGTAATTATTCTTCACATATGAGGCAAGACCCTTTTGAATCCTGTATCTAATGCCTCCATGAATTATGAAGTTTTCCAATCTGACTTTTTGTGACAGACATCATTCTTGGTCCTGTATGAGTGCCTGTTCCTGTTCTTTCTAACTTTTCTGATGGTTCTTTCCTTACCTTCTGGTAGTTTCATCACATGCATCAGCTGATCATATTCTATTTAATATGCAGTGGGATCCTCATGTAGTTCTCTATAGTTTTCTCTCTGCAGCTTTCTTCTATTTGATGCTTTGCCCTCTGAAATCTAGTGTGTTGGTCTTCCTAGTCTCTCAGGCATGTCTCTTCAACAAAGGGAATGGTCTGGACTTCTGCCAGATTCCTGTCCCTGTGCTTCAGCCTGGAATCTCTCTCAAGGAAACCAACTGGGAAAATTATAGACAAACTCTTTTGTTTCACATTTCAATGCTCACAACATAGACATTTTAATACCTTTCCAGATGAATTAGTGTTTAGCATAATGGTCATGATTTATTCATGTTGTGGTTAAGAGAGTCTTTGTACTGTTGGATAAGTGAAATTGCTTGTGTCATTGTAGGGAATATCTTTGCTCCAACTTACATTGAAGATTGAAAGAAAGAGCTGAACATTTTGGTTTATATTAAAATCCCATCTTAATAAGCTCAACATTTCTCTGAAATAATGTTAAAATAGTTATTTAAAGCATATGAAATGTTTTATTTTTTCCTAATGAAATTGTTTCATTTAGAAAATCATTTGTCAAGAAACAAGCTGGACCCCTTTCCCATGCCATAATCAGTTACCAGAAATGAAAGTGATAAGCTGCACTACATTCACAAAATTCGGAACTTAAAAAGTAAATTTCCCCCAAATTCCCTGATATCTAAGTCTGTGAAGATTAACCGAAATATTCAGTTAGTCATTCTTAATTTATAGTATTTGGGTAAAGAAACAACTGTGACTAGAAGTTGTTTAGAAATATCTATGCTTTTTACTAGTAGTTTACTAGCATGAAATTAAAATAAAATATTACCATTTAAAGTCTTCAAGAATGAATTGTGTACTGCACATCACAAATATAAGACTGGACATCACTGCCTTAATGCAAAAAATGTTCCAGATGCTGTTTTCACATAATCTGGCTATATTTACAAAATAATTGATAAATAATTTTAAACTTTCCTACATTTAGTTTTTCAATTTACATTTGACAATATAATCTAGGATTATATATATATTTATGGGTGTCTAAATTTGTACAAATAATATTTCATGTGCTAAAATCATATATTCAATGGTGTGCTGGAACCAATTCATACTGCCTTTTGAGAGATGATTTTTAAATATACAGGAATATTTGAACTGGTTGTTAAACCATTTGTAGTTTGAAACAGGAAAATTTACACCATTGAATTAACAAACCAGGAATTCAGGTCTATTTCTTTTTTTTTTTTTTTT
>JAQZBX010015202.1:0-37773 GCA_029593785.1 Cabassous unicinctus
TTTTTTTTTTTTGGTTCAGTTTGATACATCGTTCTGAGGAAGTAAAAAAAAATCGAGAATTTTTCTCCTTTTGCTTTTAATACTGAAAGTATTCATAGTTACATGCAACAACACTGAGGTCTTGACACACTGCTTTGTCCTCCTCTATTAGGAACCACACAAAGGAGTGAAACTAGGGAGATGCTGTGGGCCCTGAGGGGAGGGGGAAGGAGGAATCGAATAGATCAAACGGGGTATTTAGTGGGTAATGGAAGTGTTCTAAATGATCTTACAATGATGGACACAGGCCATGTTAAATATTATCAAAATTTATAAAAGTGTATGGTCTAAAATGTAAACCAAAATGTAAACCATTGGCCATGTTTAATAGCTATGTTTCTCTATTTGAATATCAGTAATGACAAAGTTCCCATTCACATATAAAAAGGTATTAATAAAGGAAGGGAGAAAAAGGAAGGATGTTGGGTATATGAGAGTCCCCTGTATTCTGTTTGTGACTTTACTGTGACCTAAAACTTCTTTGAAAACAAAATGAAAAATAGTAAGACACTGGGGAATAAATGGAAAAAAATGCCACTGTACATACAGGACACTAGATATTACAGTGAGGAAAGGCAAAATGTCAAAAAAAATTTTTTTCCTTATTTTTTAACATCCCAATCTTTTAATTTTATTTTATTTTTAGTTTTTTAAAAATGTTTATGTATTTTATTTCTTATATTTAAACTTATCATTATTATTTCATTTTTCTATTAATTGTATTTGGCTTTTTTAATGGCTTTATTTTTGAAGAAGCTTTGGATCACAGAAGGGTTACAACTGGGGCAGGGGAGGATCATTAGTATGGGGTGTCAGTGATAGGGGATACACAGGAGGAAGTTCACCTGGGCATACATATAAGGTACATAAAAATGTTCAAATGTTCAAATGTTCACTGGGCATTGTCACAGTGGGTGGAAACTCACACAATAACCAAGAGAATATTGAATTCCCATCCTGGAGAGCTTTGCCACATTCTCTAATGGGGCAGCGACAGTCCCCTGAGTGCAGGGGTAGTGACTGGCAAGGGAGGATGATCCATTGTTGGGCCTATGGTATTGACAACTATGCTAATGAGCCTTTGCTCTTGAAATTGAAACTTGATCTATTGTTGTGGAGTGCCTAAGAGTTGCCTCCTGAGAGACTCCTTGTTGCTCAAGTGTGGCCTCTCTCTGGGCCAAACTCAGCATGTGAATGCATTTGCCTTCCCTCCTGGCATGGGGCATGGCTCCTGGGTATAAGCCTCCCTGGCACCGACGGATTGCTACAAAACACCTGCTGGCAATGCAACTGGAAAGGGACCTTGAATAAAGGGGGTAGGCGGTAAAGACAAATGAGTTTGTATGGTTAGGAGGCATCGGAGTAGGTCATCCCAGAGGTTACACTTGAGCACATCTCAGCGGGATCTCATTGACTGACAAAGTGGATACTACCCCAAATAAAGGGGCTCCTGAGGGCTCTGGAGACACCCAGGTCTTAAGGTCAGGGCAGATAGCTCTGGAGTTTGGTGCCTTGCCAGTGGGCCCTCCTTTGGAGTTTATGCTCCTGAGAGTGATGAAGTTGGACTCAGTTGTGTCCTCCAAACACATGGCTCATCTGTCCCTTCTATTTAAACCTGTACTTGGTGCTGGAGTTTGTAGGTATATGTCCAAGAGACTAGAGTTTTTGGGCTGGCCATGTGCCAGCTGGGCCCGGAGCCTCGGTGGAGTTGAAAAAGCTACTCTGTAGCTCGTTGAACTGGCAGGGAGATGATGATTAATGACAACTGTCCCAGGGAGTGGAGAGAGTCTGCAGCTGTGGGTAGGATGGTCTCATCCATCTTCCCCATGGGATATAAGCACCCTTTCTATTGAAGGTGGAGTGGGCATCACTGTCTGGATTCCTCAGGATTGGGGAAGGAAATGTGGAGTAGAGTGGACTTACTGGTATTATACTATAGACATATTGTGATTCTAGCAATGGAAGAAATTACAACATTGATGTAGAGCCAGTGGCCACTAGAGGCTCTCGGGGGATGCTCTGGGGGAGAAGGAAAAAGAGTTGTAATATGAGGGCTTTTTCAGGACTTGGGAATTGTACTTAATGACATTGCAATGACAGATATAGGCCATTATATATCTTCCCATAACTTGCAGAATGGTGTGGAAGAGAATGTAGACTACAATGTGAATAATGGTCCATGTTTAATGGCAAAGCCCCAAGATGCATTTATCAATTGCAATGAATGTGCCACACTAATGAAGGATGTTTATGTGTGAGGGTGTGGGAGGTGTGGGGAGTGGGCCACATGGGAATCCCTATATTTTTTGTACAACATTTATGTAATCTAAGTATCTTTTAAAAAATAAAAAAAAATTATTATTAATAAATACATTATGCTAGCCATAAATTTGGGAAGCATAGATCTAAAAATAGTGGAAGTAATGTTTTCAAGGGGCATAAAGTAATGACCATCATATTTTATTGTGCTAGGAATTTCTTTTAACACATTAATAGCAATGGATATAAGAAAAGTAATAGCAAGACAGCATGTTACCAAATTTTGAGACTGGCAAATCTGTAACAGACCCAATAAAGTAGTAGATATCATCTTTAAAGAACACTTATGCTTTCTTTCTTTTTTTTTTTAACTACATGCTAAGCCATGGCAAAAAAGAAAGGGGAATTTAGTTTTTGAACTGTAATGAAGAGGATTATTCATTGCAATAATTTACATGGCATATTTTATTCTGTCTTCAGATTAGGATTTTTAAAGAAAAAGAAAATATTTAAGTAAAATAATTGGACAAAAAATGATGCAATAAAACATTTTCAAAGAAAATGCCCAGATGTTATTTACTCAATCCGTGTTTGAGTAACACTTAAGGAAATATGAATTCAAATATTCTTGCTCTAATATATATATTCAAATGCTGGCTTTATGAAAAAAATTGCATTTAAAGCCTCAGTTTTGATGTTGTATACACATATTCCAAAGAGAAGTTCAAATATTTAATGATTAATATTACACATTTTTACATCATTGTCTCAATTAAAAATTCTGCATACTCATATTTTATTGTAGCCATTATGTATGAATTTTGCAAAATTAATATTTTATCACTCATAGAAATTTTAAATACTTAAGACATAAAACTGGGTGCATTTAAATACATTTTTATATGATTGGCCAATTTAATATGCATTAAAACAAGACAAAAACTGTCCAAATTTATTTAAAGATTTCTAAAAGAGCATCTGTTTAGGAACCCCAGGTGAGGCTTAATCCCAAACCCACAAAATATCCAATGAAAACACAATAAGTAAAGGAAAATTCACATCATTCAGTGAAGATTATAGTACCTCTTCTTAGGAGTGGCTTACCACTGAAGTAAGGTAAGCAGAGTGCATGAAGGTATTTGTCCTAAAACTGCATTTTCATAGGTAGTTAACAATGTGGGAGATTATGAGAGGAACAAAAGAATCTCTCAAGCTTCCCTTGGCAATGTTATTAGACAGTCATTCAGAAAAAAATAAAATTAAATTAAAAATTAAAAAAATAATTAAATTAAATTAAATTAAATTAAAAAGCCAGACAACCTAGGAGAAAGTTTTACTTAAAAAGGAGGCCAATGAAGGTGTAATTAGCAAAACAATTGATAGCTAGCTAGGCTTTCTACAACAAAGCAACCATACACATATTAATTAAAGTCGGTGATGCACCTGTGTTCCGATTAAAATTCCAAGTATCTGAAAAACCTATAGACCATGGAAGTTATCATTTAACTGCAATGGGTATTGTTCATCTTGACTGGCCAGGTAGCCTGAGTCATGAAAGAGTTGGGGTGGAGCTTGAAGACAATAGGGTCACTTCTCAGGGTCTGTGGCTTACTCAATTTTAATGTCTTGGGTTCTGAGTGCATAATTTATCACCAAACCAACAAAGAGAAGATCATGGAGGATCATGTAGCAGAACGTTTAATGCCAAGCCTCGTAGAGGTACATCATATCCAGTCATGTTTTACTGACTGACTAGAGATCATTCTCATGGTCATGCCTGATACATTACAGATAGGATCTCAGGAAAAAAGAGTAAATGGGGTTGATTAACAGCTATCCAGTGTCTGACACTTCTCTTTAAAACCTATTGTATTTAATCATGTTTGTCTGGAATGGATCTACTTACCATTTCCTTTATCCCATGGACTTGAACTCAATGGCAATGAATAAATTTTCTTCTTGTGCATTTATTTAAACACATGTATATCTTTTAAAATGTAATACATATTTGTCTTTGTGTTTGTGTTTAATTTACAATGTATTTTGGTATTAACATCATTTTGTTTCCTACTAATTTGCCCTCATTATATTTCACATTTATCCAGGTTGTTATAGGTCAACCAGATTCTTTAATTTGGGATGCCTAATAATGTTTTATTATACTTATACGAAATTTTACATCTCTATTCTCTTGATAGAAATCTAGGCTGATACCAAATGTTTTTCACAGCAAGCAATGTTATAATAAACATCACTGTCCATGCCTCTTTGGGGACCTGTGTGTAATTTTCTTTTCATTACATACACAATAATGGGATTGCTGAGATGTGAGGTTTTGTAAATCACCAGAATGTTCTTGAGTAAGTGAAAGGGTAAAACACTTGTGATGCAGCCATACAATGAAATATTTTTTTTTTAAAAAAAGAAATAGACGAGGCATGCAACAACCCTGAATGAATGTCAAATACATTTTGATAAAAGAGTTCTAAAAGGTGAAACACTTTATGATTCCACATACGTGACATGCTGAAAAGGGAGAATTATACAGACTCTGGTTGGTTGCAATTAGATAAGAACAGCAATTGCAAATAGATAAGAAAAAAAAAAATGAGGTATAAAACTGAACAAGGCAAAATAATAAATGGCTAATAATTTTACTTTTAAAACTAAAAATTATAACTTGATTGATAAACTCATTAAAATAGTATTTTATATCTACCTATACTTAACTATTAAATTTATATTTAAAATAATTTAAGTATAGATAATAAATTTATATATAAACTAATAGCAACAAATCAGATCCCTAAGAATAAATATGCTAAGAAAATTACAAGTTAAAGCATATGGAGAAAATTTTAATTTTACTAAAATACTTAAAATAATTTTTAAAAGGGAAATATAAATTTCATTATAGCAGATAAAGATAATGCAAAGATGTTAATTCTCTTAGATTAATATATAAATTAAATACAAACCTCATTAAAACACTATGATTATTTGTATAATTCACAAAATGGGATGATTAAACTTCCCAGATTTTGAAACTTACCATAAAGTTATGGCTTTGAAGAGCAATAGTAAAAAACTTGGGTCAACTGAATTTGCCTTTCAAATGGAATTAAAGTACATCACAATGCCTGTGAAGTTAATGCATAATAAAATGTTATTTCATATTAGTGGCAGAAATTTTTTAGTTGTTTTGGGATTTTTGCTTGTTTTCTTGTTTTGTTTAGAATTTGGATCCTGAAATCAAAGCCTACAGAAGATTAAAAAAAAAAAGAAAAAAAAAGGAAAACAGATGGCTCAATTTAGAATGTAAAATTTAAGTTATGACATTACTAGGAAACTATAAGTCTGGACAAATCCATCATCTCAGTGATGGAAACTCGTTTTTCAAATAGGACATTACTACCAAAATCCACAAAGGAAAATGCTGATTAATTTCCTGCATAAAATAAATTTTCTGCTTGAGCAAAAATATTACAAATGTAGGAAAATACTTCAAAAGACTGTTAAAGTAGATGACCAAAAGCTAATTAATGAAAATAGAAATATATTACAAATTAATAATAAAAAGAGTGAATAACCAAACTGAAAACTTTTCAAATTACATGGACAATTAATCTTAGAAAGAGAATAAAACTATGCACAGACTCCATGAGTATAGGTTCATCCTCACACAAAATTCTAGTAAAACAAATCACATAAAAATGGGAAGCATTGAATTCACAAGGAGGGCAAAGTTTAAAAAAATTTGATAATGCTTAGTATTTGAAAGTTTATGTAATATAATACTGTCCGTTTCATCTTTTTAAAATTGTGCTGTACAATATGATAGTCTAATATGTGACTACTTAAATTTAAATTAATTAGAATTGCATAAAATTTAAAATGTTTTCTAACATTCTAAAAATTACACAATTTACATTAACTCCTTCCATTCCAGATAAGCAAGATATTCTTTACGTCAGATTCAAGTAATGATTTTTTTTTTTCATTCACAAATTTTCTCATTACTATGAGATCTCACTGAGACATGCATAAGCATAACCTCTGGAATGAACTCCCAACACACTTTGAAGTCTCTTCACCATATAAACTCGTTTGTCTTTACCCTTTCCCCCTTTTCATAAAGGTCTTTTTCCAATTGCATTGCTAATTGGTGCTTGGTAGTAATCCCTCAGTGCCAGAGAGGCTCATCTCCAGGAGTCATGTCCCATACGGGGGGTGGGACAGAAGGGGAAAGGTAACGAATTTATATGCTGAGTTTTGCTTAGAGAGAGGCTACATCTGAGCAACAAGGAGGCTCTCAGGAGGTAACTCTTTGGCAATATATAATAGTAGGGTAAGTTTCAATTTCAAAAGAAAAGATTTGTAAATACAGTCATCAATATCAAGACTCCAACAATGGTCTGTCCTCCTTCACTAGTCATTGTCCCTGTACTCATGGGATTCTTGCTCTCCCATTAGAGAATGTGGCAGATCGCCCCAGGATAGGAATTGGATATTCTTTCAGTTAATTTGTGGGTCTCCACCCATCATGACAATGCCCCATGAACACTTAGATTCCTTGATATGCCTTATAGTTATGCCCCAGGTGAAACTCCTCCCATTCATCCCCTATCATGGAAACCCTGCACCAATGATCTTCCTCTACACAGTTATACTATATTATATTTAACTATTCAAAGTTGATGGCTATTTATATTATGTCCTTCTGTTTTCTAACATTCTAAAAATTACACAAATTACATTAACTCCTTCCATTCCAGATGACCAAGACATTCTTTAGGTCAGATTCAAGTAGTGATATTTTTCATTCACAAATTTTCCACAAACATATTTTAATTATTAGAGAAATTGAGTATTTGTGACAGGTTGAAGGCCACTTTTACTTCTTTCCTACACTTATATGTCCTTCGCATGCTTTTTTTCCCATAGGTTGTTGGATTTTTTCATCTTTATTTATTAAAAAAAAAAAATCTACAGAGGCATGAGTTCTTTGACACTTGTGACACTAATAGTCTGTCTAGGTTTTTGTTGTGTTTTTATTTGTGATTCTTTTCTTGTTTAGAAGCTTAAGTTTTTTATGTAGTCAAATTTATAAAATCTGGGCTTCATGTTGTCTTAAACAATAAAAACTGTTCCAATCCAAAATTACAAAAATGTTTTTCCATATTATTATAGCACATTTTTTTAAACTTTAAAAGAACATTTTCTTCCAAAATGTGTTCAAACTTACCGGACAGCTGAAAAAATAATACAAAACCAATAGAGAGAATTCCAATATAATTCCAATGTAGGTATCCAGACTTACCAAATTTTAAAATTTGCTATTTTTGTTATATCATTTTATCATCTATCTACCTACCTATCTATCATCTGTCATAATATTCATCTATTGATCTGTCTATATATATATATATATCTATAATCTATTATTATCTATTTCTTAACATTTGAGAATAAATTGCATATATCATGCTCCATGAACACTTAACACTTGCATATATATTTCTTAAGAACAATGGTATTCACTTATGTGATCATATAAATTTCAGTTATCAAATTCAGAAATTTAACATTGATATTAAACATACAGTCTATTATCCATTTTTTCAATTGTCCTAATAATTTCCCCTGGGGCATTTTCTTCTTCATTATGAGATCCAGTCCAACATTATGTATTGCGTTTAACCATCACTGTCTCTTAAGCCTCATTTGTTTTTGTCTTTTGTTTTTTTATACTACATTTTTCTTTCAATTTTTATTCTAGTAACATATACCCTACCTAAAATTTCCCCTTTTAAGCATATTCACATATATAATTCATGTGGTTAATCACATTCACAATATTGTGCTACCATCAACACCATGTACTACAAAAACTATACAATCACCCCAAATATAAACTCTGTACAATTTAAGTATTAACCCCACATTCCATAATTCCAATCCGGCTCCTGTCAAACTACATTCTAGATTCTGACTTTGTGTTTGCTTATTCTTATTATTTCATATCAGTTAGATCATATAATATTTGCCATTTGTGTCTGGCTTATTCCACTCAACATGTCTTCAAGGTTCATCCATGTCTTCATATGAATCAGAACTTTATCCTTTTTAATGCTGAATAATATTCCATTATAAATATATACCACATTTTGTTTATCCATTTATCTGTTGATGGACTTGGGTTCATCTTTCACAATTGTGAATAATGCCGCCCTAAACCTCAAAGAATAAATGTCTGTTTTAATTCCTGCAGTAGATTGTTTTGGGTATATACTTTTTAGTGGTTGCTGGGTCACATGGCCATTCTATTTTTAGATTTCTGAGTAACTGCCAAACTGACTTCCACAGTAGCTGCACCATTTTATATTCCCACAATTAATGAATGAGTGTTCCTATTTCTACAAATGCTTTCCAACACTTGTAATTTTATGCTTTTATTTAAAGTAGCCATTTTAATGGATGTGAAATGGTTTCTCATTTTGGTTTTGTTTTGCATTTCCCTAATTGCTATGGATGTTAATCATTTTTTTTCATGTGTTTTTTTAAAACTATTTGTATATCTTCTTTGGAGAAATATCTGTTCAAGACTTTTTCCCATTTTTTAATTGGCTTCTTTAGCTTTTACTTGTTGAATTCTAGGATATCTTTATATATTTTGGATATTAAACCCTTATTGGATATGTGGTTTCCAAATATTTTCTCCCATTGATTGGGTTGTCTTTTTACTTTAGTGACAAAGTCCTTTGATGCACAAAAGTTTTTAAATTTGAGGAGTTCCCATTTATCTATATTTTCTTTCATTGCTTGTGCTTTGAGTGTAAAGTCTGAGAAATTATTATGCAACACAAGATCCTGAAGATACTTCCCTACACTTTCTTCCAGGAGTTTTATAGCCCTGATTCTTATATTTAGATCTTTGATCCATTTTCAGTCAATTTTTGTATATGGTGTGAGATGGTGGTCTTCTTTCATTCTTTATATGGCATACTTTTTTTTTTTTTTTGCTCTCTTTGGCTTATTGCAAGCTCCATTCCTGTATGAGTTGATTTTTTATGAAGTGTCTGACTGATACCTTTCTCATTTTTGTTTCTCAATATTTTTTAAATTCTTTATTTGTTGTTACCCTGGGATTTATATTACACAACCCATATCTATAAACTATTATTTTGAAAAGATACCAAGCTAGATAGCATACATGTTTATGCTCCCATATCCCTGTTTCCCTGCTTTATGTTGTTTTGTCCCACTTTTCCACTTTATGTTTTGCATGTCCATTTTCAGAAAATACGCCATTTTCTCACTCAATTGTATTCTGGCCCTTATAAGAACTAGAGTAGTGCTGTATATTGAGGATACAGTCCTACTGGGTTTTGCATTTACCCTTTTACTTACCTTTACTGATTATCTTCATTTCTTCATACTACTCCAAGCCACTCTCTACTTTCATTTACATTCAACCTACAAAACATCCTTTAGTAATTCTTATAAGGAAGGTCTTTTGTTGCTGAAGTCTATCAGTTTCTGTTATCTATGACTGTCTTAAACTCCCTCTCATTTTTGAAGGACAGTTTTGCTGGATAAAGAAATTTTGGCTAGCAGTTTTTCTCTTTCAGTTTATTAAATATATGGTACTATTGCCTTCTAGTCTCCATGGTTTCTGATGAGAACTGGACACTTAGTCTTATTGAGTATTCTTTGTATGTGACAAACTGCTTTTCTATTGCTGCCTTTAGAATTCTCTCTTTATCTTTGGCATTTGACATTCTAATTTGTATGTGTCTCAGAGTAGGTCTCTTAGGGTTCATTCTGTTTGGAGAATTTTGTGCTTCTTGGACATGTATATTTATGTTTTTCATAAGAGTTAGGAAATTTTCAGTGATTATTTCCTAAAATATTCTTTCTGCCCCTTTTCCCTTCTCCTTCTGTGACATCCATGTTGTGCATGTTTGTATGCATCAGGCTGCCACTGACATGCCTGAGACACTGCTCAATTTTTCTACTCTTTTCTCTATTGTTCTTCTGACTGGTTTCAATTATCCTGTCTTCCATTTCACTGATTCTTTCTTCTTTCTGTTTAAATCTGCTATTGTATGCCTTGAATGTATTTTAATCTCTATTATTGTGCCTTTCATCCTCCTAATTTCTGTTATGCTTCATTTTAAACTTTCTAATTATTCCTTATGCTCACACATTGTCTTTTTAATATCCTTTAGTTGTTATCCACCATTAGTTTATTTCTATCCATATTTTACTTCAGCTTCTTGAATTTATTTAGATTTATTTGTACTTTGATTAGTTTTCAAAAGTTTCAATGTCACCTCTGAAGTTTTAATTTCTTCTCTTGACCAAGCCATTTTTTTCCTGTTTCTTAGTATGACTTGTAATATTTTGCTGATGTCTGAGTGTCTGATTATTTTGATGTGTTAACTGTGAAGTTCAATATCTTGTTCTTACATAAGATTTTATTATTCATTGGTTTTATTTTAAGGCTCTTGTTTGATACTTGCTCCAACTTACTCTAGACATTTAGAGTAGCCTGTGTTTAACTGTTCAGATTTTCTCTGTTCTTCTGCAAGTGATTCTTGCCTTGGATATGTGGTATAATTTTTAAGATTGCCATTTTTGTGTGTCATTGTTTCACCTCCAGGTGAAAACTTCTATTCCTCTGGATTTTTTTCAGGGACTCTTAATCTGTTCTGTTTCTCTGTGTGCAGAATTTTCTCTCAACTCCTATGATTTTTTTAAATTCTCTCCCTCACTCGGTGTCCCCTTTCATTACACTTTCAGTTCTGGGAATCACCCTCTCTTACATAAGTTCAGTTCCCCCATTTTTCCCCTGAGGCTTGTCTGACTTTGTTTTGTTTTCTTCCCTGTTAAGTTATTCTACACCAGTGATCCATATGGAGTCAATCCAGAAAGGTTCATTTTGTGTTTGGGTGGTCCAACAAACAGACTTGGCTGGATGTGTGCAGTTCTTTTCATCATTTTTCTCTGGGGGCACTTTTGTATATAGCACTCCTTAACTATTTGTGTGTCACCCTGGGTCTCTGTGGACTTAGGTCTTTGTGCCTGAATAAGTGTTTGGTTATAACAGTCTCGAGTGTGCCTCTATGGTCTGAATACGTGGCAGGAGGGACCCTCACCTGCTGCTTCTGTGCCACTCCCAAGCTGCATGGGACTGAGTGAAGGGTAGGGTCTGGATTGGTTGGTCTGAAACATATGCCTCCTATATAATTTTGTTGTTTCTTTTTTCTTCAATTCAGCATTTGTGGATTCCTTATCCAGTGTCTATCATCCTTCAGAATTCCAGGTAAGTGGAATTTGTTCTACTAGTTGATTCTGAGAAGAAACTTTTCCAGGGAATATCTTACATTGCCATGTTGATGATGTCATCTACAAGTAATGGAATTTTGAAAATCATTAATTTATATGCATTTTGAGTGTGAACAGACACCACTAACTTGCCCTTCAACTTATCTACTAATTTATAATACAATTAGCAGCCTATGAGAGAATAAGGACACCAAAATCCACCATAAAAATTATGACACAAAGCTCTCATATCATGGATTTTAAGAATACTTTTAGTAGAAATTTGTTAATGTTTTCAAAATATGAATGCTAAAATTCTATGAAATATTATTATTCAAGGGAAAATATTAATTTAGATAATACTTATTTAATAAAATTTAACATTTCTTAGAATGCCAATATTTATGAAATAATATGAAATAAAGTTAATAATTTTATCTCATTTAGCACAAGATTTTTTTGGAAAACATTTTTTTGCAGATCCTTCCTTTTTTGTGATGATACATGAAAAGAACATTATCAAGTAAATTACCTCAAATTTCATAAGAAAAACTCTAAATTCATGTCCTATAACATTCCACAATAAGTAATCTTTTATATAGGCATAATAAAATAGAAAGAATATTTTAAAGATTGCTATAGAAAATAAGGTGTTAAATGAAATTAATGAGTAAGAATAGGAAAACAGCACTCTGGATACTTCCAAATGTAAATTCATAAATCAGTGGTGGAATGACTTCCTAGGTTTCTCATTGGGGCAAATTATAAGTTTCTGAACCAAGAAGCATTGGTGAAAAATCTGTGTACTTTCAAATTATATTTCCGTGTGATTTTGTGGAACTTATAAACTTTATTTTCAATTTAACTTGTGTGGATTAAAATTATTCAAATCTCTCCTAAATGTTAGTAATACTTTAGGTCAATTGTGGCTCTTAATATTGAAACAATTAAAAAAAAAAAACTATTTCAGAGACTACCAGAAATATACCATTTTAAACTGGGCCATATTAGACCGAATACTTTAAAACATATTTTAAATAGAATTTGGCATGCTTTAAAAGCAGACAAAAACATGTAATCATAAGAATTATTTTTTATTTTTCTGCCTATTTAAATGCGGAAAACTGACAAATAATTCATTAGAAATATAAATATTTGATTTTTTCTTTGGCTTCAATTTGAGAATAATCATTTTAAATCTCATATACAATTCATTGATATGTGTTTAGGACTGTAAGAAATTTTAGAATAATTTATGAAAATAATTTTAAGTGTATTTAGAATCTTGAACCAAAATCAATTTAGAGCCAACTCTACATATTTTTCTCAAATTTTTGTATTTAAATTGTTAGATATTATTCAGCACACAAAACTTCGTAAGACATTAAGAAATCTTCATAAAACATTTTGCATTTACTGCTAAAATTGCTGACTTCAGTGCACAGAAATTAGGAGCAAGTTACAATATTGTTATGAATTAATGTCACATGAAATAAAAATAAGACATTAAAAAGTGTTAACCATAATTAACTTGAGACAGAGTGGCAATACAAAACATATACTTATCATTTTTAAAAGACATGACTTATGGATGCTTATCTTACATTTGATAAGCTACTATGATTATTCAGATAATCTATTAGTCCATCCTTAAATGAAATTAAAACATGTCTTTTTAAAAAGTGTTATTTAGCACCTATCTTGTGTTACTATAACCATTGTGCAATATGAGATAAAGCTGAACATATTGCTGATAAATTTAGCTGACAAAATTTTGATAAATTTCAGTCTTCAGCTCTCACTGATATTTCCTGTTATAGTCGTGCTATTGCATCATAATATTGATTAATGTATTCCTTTAATTTTTATTGGACAATTTTCATGGACATCAGGATTAACATTAAGGTAGTAAACAAGAATAAGACACAGTCATTTATTTCAAGGGAGCTCTATGCCAGTTTTGATATGAAGGGCATGTAAAGACACAACAGCAAACAAATTTTATACATGGTACAATATGTTCACCATACAGGCACTAAAGAGTGAGAGGTCAGTTAGAAGTGGGCAGTAGACTATGATAGTTTGACTTGAAAATTCACTAGGGCATCTAAAAATTCACTCATTCTGTATTTGGAACAGGACAACTTGAATCAAGAACAAATGCTTAAATATAGCCCCAGAAATGGAACTAGCTATTAGTTGAATACTAACAATGGTTTGACTAGTGCAATTCAGATCTGGAAATCCTTTCTACAGACAAATCTGTTTCAGCAGATGTTACTTTGGGGAGGATGGGACCTATTTCTTGATCAGTGGTTAAAAGCATATACAGTTCCCAATAGCAAGAATCCTTAGAAAATATAATATGAGGGCATGTAATTTGATGTAAATTTTATTTAGCTTTCTGAAATCTTAAGAGTTTTTAAAACTCCTAAATAATGTCAAAATTTTTATGGAGAATGGAAGTAAGGACTAGATTAATACCAATGTTATATGTTTTAGTACATTCACCTTTCTGACCTCCTCACCTGATGTACTATAAGAAAATTATTAAGAATTGTGAATTCATAAGCTTTCTAATCAATAATCTCTGAAATTTCAGCTTAGAATTGTGAATGATTAACTTGTCCTTTGCCCTTTAGAATGTCATAATGCTGCTATGCAGGCAACCCCATCACCCATTACCCAAAAAACAAATGTTTAAAAGGAACAAGTTACTAGATGTGGTACTTGCACATCCTGCTTATGTAACATTAAGTTAAAGATGATATATATCAAAACCCTCATTTTCCTGTTTAGTGTTCCATGAACAGAATAGAGCAAAAGACCCCTTGAGACACCATGTCTCTCCTGTGGAGGGCTGGCCACCCCCCACCAGGTGGATTCAATTACTTTAGATGAAGTTATTCCTCATGAGTTGCAAGACTCATTGGAGTTTGAGGTTCAGAACCCTTTAAAAGGCATAGCCCCTAAGCTGCCAGTTGAAGTTCCACCTTGGCGGGAGAGGGGCCGGGGGGGGCCTCTGCCTGGGACTATTTTTCCAATTGGGACTCTGATCAGCTGCAAAGGGACTTCCAAAGCCTCAGGAGAGATCAGATGTGTTTTTCCCTGATTTGGTGAGTGGTTGTATATACTTTCCTTCTTTCCTATGTCTTTAATTAATTACTCTTCCTTTCTGTGATTGCTCAATTGTTATAATCATTAGATATAACCTGAAACTCATTTGATTGAATAAAGCTGCCTCTGTATTGCATTTAGAATTTCTACCTCTTCCTTAGCAAAACATCTTGTTGTAGTCGGCAGGATTCGGGTACAATTACATTATCAAAATTTCTCTGTTCTCATGCTTTCAGGTAACAGAGGGAGAAGTGATGATGTGGCTGTGAGCTGATAGGATTAAACTGCTGGAGAGTTGAAAAACCTAAAACACCACCCACCAAGGATAGATTAGATTTCACCAAATATTTACTAAAACTTTCAGATATAATGTGTTATAGGTACAAATGTCTATGTTGTAATAAAATGAAAGAATATATTAAATTGATAGAATTTTTGTTTTTAGGTATTATTTGTTCTGAGTTTGATAATTTTCTCTACCAAGAGAGATATAACAAATAATACAAAATGGCACACATTTATTTCACTTATATTTTATTATTTTAATCTTATTTTTCACATAAAGATTGGAAAATTCTTATACTGGTAAAATTTTAAGATATGACCATAAGTTTTAGGTCCACTAACAAAGTAAGGAATAAAATACTGTTACAGTTTTCATTTTTCTCTTAATCCTCCTCTCAGGAATGGAAAAATTAAAATACAATCCTCGAGAATTTTCAATAACTATAATGAGCAGCTAAGCCAAAAAATTTGTGTGATAATTTTCCATTTCATAAGACAGATTTTGTAAAGTTCTGTCTTTAAGAAATGGAAATTTTATCTACACAGTTTTTCCTTTCCAAATCAACATTCAAGGCAAACATACATAGCAACCCACCCCACACCCACATTTATTACATTCAAACCTGCATGTTACACATAAACATGCACAGACAGGTTCCAGTTACCATATATAACAGAATCTAAAACTCAGTTTCATAATAGCTATCAAGAAGGTTTAAATTCATATAGGGATACATAAAAGTTTACCTTTAAACAGAAAGGTAACAACCCCAAGGCTGAATGATACACGAAGGAACACAAGATTTCAAAGTGATTTAGGAAGACTTCAGTGAAGCCTGAATACAAGTTCAATAACGTATCTTGACCTTGGAATAGACATATAAACAAATAATTAAATAAAACACAATAAATGCTATCACAGAAGAATGTACAAAACACCATGGAAACAGAAAGAAAAAAAATGTTCATTTTTATTGAAATTTTCAGAGAAAGCAAAAACAAGATTATATATTTGATTTTTAGAATTAAGGTTGTATAAGTAAATAATGGCAGGAGTTGTAGTCATAATACGTGGCAAAAGCAAAGCTACAGAAGTGGGAAATCTATGGTATTATGTAACATGCTAGAAACAGTGATTAGTCAAGTGCAAATAAAAACGGTAGCTTGGTATGAGTGTAGAGTTAAAAGAGTATAGAAATGACCCAAAATTGGCCCCATATTACACCTATTCTTCCCTCTCCCATCCCTCAGAACCTCTGGTGACCACTGCCTTTATATCAATAAGAGTTCTTCCATTGCTAGTATAATAATAAGTCCATAGTAGAATAATAATAATAAATCTGCTTTACTCCATGTTCATTCCCCAATTTTGAGGATTTGGATATGGTGATGCCCACTCTGCTTCTAATTGAGAGGGAGTTTAGATCCCATGGGGCAGATGGTTATAACTATCTTGTATTGGAGTTGTCTTGCATGACATTGCAGTGAAGGATACAGGCCATTGTATATTTTATCATAACCTACAAAATTGTGCAGTACAGAGTGTAAACTATAATGCAAACTGTAGTCCATGGTTGGTAGCAATGTTTCAATATGTGTTCATCAATTGTAACAAATATACCATACTAATGGAGGATGTTAATGTGGGAAAGTGTGGGAGGGGGTGGAGTTGGAGTACATGGGAATCCCTTTTATTTTTATGCAACATTTGTGTAATCTAAAGCTCCTTTCAAAATAAAAAAATTAAATGTTTTTTTTTTTAAAGTCTAGAAATGAGATAAGAAAAGTAACCTGAGTCAGAATTTTAAGAGACTCATGACAAGTTCAGGAATGTATACTTTATATAATAAGAAATGTGAAAGTAGGGAAGGATTTGTTTTTACGTACATACAGTAGTGTATGTAAAATGTGTTCATAAAACAAAACATAGGGCATCAAAAGCACATCTGTAATTCCCTGTGTTCCCCATCTAAATCATATACTCTCTGCCCCCACCCCCTGCCCATAAGATACTCTGCTATGCTGGCATTGTTTTATCTTCACTATGTATGTACCACTTAATGATAAATTTGTTTTGCCTGTGTTTCTAATATTTTGAGACTTTTTTCCTCAGAATTATGGTTTTGTGAGATTTATCATTCTTTTTTATACCTGTGGTTCATTCATATGGATTGTTGCATGATATTTCATTATATTCTGCTTACAGTTGCTATTATTATATAAGCCTTCCAAAGGACATATGAACAAAATTTTCTCCAGGGTATATACTTAAGAGTAGAATTTTTGGCTAAAATATTTGTGCATTTTGAACTTAAATAGATGTATTAATTTCCTAGGGCTGCTGCCACAAAGTGCCACAAACTGGTCGATTTCAAACAACAGATATGCATTGCCTCGCAGTTTAAGAGGCTAGAGGACCAAAAGGAATGAGTGGGGTCATGTTCCCTCTGAAGAATCTAGGAATGACTTCGTTGTTGCTTCTCCTTAGCTTTTGGTGATTTGCCAGGGATTTTTGCATGACCTGACTTAGATCTGCAGCACTGCAATCACTGCCTCTTTTGTCACATGATATTATCCACATATCTCTATATCTATATGTCTCCTTTCTTCCTCCAGGAACAACAATCATATTGTTTTAAGGCCCACTGTAATTCAGTATGGATTTATCCTCACTTGATTATATCCACAAGGACCCGATTTCCAAACAAGGTCACATTTACAGGTAATGAGGGTTAGAACTTCAACATATATTTTTTGGGGGTAGGCATAATTCAATCCATAATAATAAAAAAAATGCCACAATCTTTTCCAACCTGATTCTATCAATTTATATACTTCCTATCAGTATATGAAAGTTATTGCTGTGTGTATTCACCAATATTCCTTAGTGGGTTTTTATTTTTTTTACCTTTGTGATCTGGTGCGAATGGTTCTCACTTTAGTTTGGATTTGCTTTCCACTTACAGGGAGGCCAAATATCATTTCAAAGAGTAATTTGCCATATGGATTGCAAAATTTTTGTTCAAGTGTTTGCTCATTTTGTAATTATATTTTCACCATTTTTCTTATGAATATTCTATGGTTTTCTAATACTTTGTCAATTATATATTTCACACATATCTTCTCTCATCTTGCAGTTTGTATTTTTATCTTATTTGTGGAATTTTCCGATGAACTATGGTTTTAATTTTGTACTAGTCAAAATTCCATTATTGGAATGTGTTTTGTGTGTGGTTTAAAGTAGTATTTCTTATTCTGATTTCATAAAGATATTTTCCTTCATTTCTAAATATTTCATAGTATTTATTTATTTAATCTTTAGGTATTGAAAATCCATGTGGATAAAATCAACAGTTGTTCTAAGACCATTTAGTCTTCTTTCATTTTCCCTTTTATTGGACAGGGCCAACTATGTCATATATCCAGAATCTATTAATATGTGACACTATCAATAGGCCCTATATTTGGCTCTATTGTTCTAATGACCTTGCTTCACCAATAACACACTTTTTAGACATCATAGCCATAAAATGGTTATTCATATCTGATAAGGCTAGACTACTCCCTTCATTTTTTTTTTTTTAATTTATTTAATTTATTTATTTATTCCCTCATTGTTTTTGCATTAGAACCAAACCCGGGACCTGCCATGTGGGAGGGAGGTACCCAATCACTTGATCCACCTCTGCTTTTTTCCATGTTTTGTTTTTCATTGTGTTTCCTTGCTGTGTCTCCTTCTTGCATCATCTCTCTGCATCATTTTGTTGTGTCAGCTTGCCGCGCCAGCCTATCTCGTCAACTCACTATCTTACTTGTCTTATTTAGGAGGCACCAGGAAGTGAACCAGTACCTCCCATTTCGTAAGCAGGGGGCCAATTGCTTGAGGCACATCCACTTCTCTCCCCTCATTTTCTTTTCGAAATTTTGTTGGTCTCTCGACTATTTTCTAGTCCATTCAAATTTTGGAATGAGTTTTTTTGTCAGGCTTCACAAAAAAATATTTTATTGGGATTCCCTTAATCTATTATAAAATTGACATCTTTAAAGTGGTTCATCATTCAATACATAAACACTTACTTGGGCCTTTAAATTTTTTTCAGAGTGGTTTTGCAATCTTATTATTTCTCAAGTACATGATAATTTTTGTAACAATATGGTTAGTATCTATAGTGGACACTGTTGAGCCCTTCCCCAAATCTACCAGGTCTGTCTTTCCAAAATTCTCCCTTTATCATCAAGTTTTGCCTATTTTGCTGCTAAAAAGTCTCACACCTACGAACTTCAGGGGCTCACTTGAGTAAGAGGGCTTCTTTGCTAGAGAGAAGAGCCAGAATACCCAGGAGTTTTATGTTCCCAAATACTAACAAAAATGCAGCTTATATTGAATCAATGACTATCATAACAGTATTAAAAACCTACATCCTTTAAATGGAAAGTGGAATCTCTGAGATATTTTGGATATGCAAATCTCCCAGGCTGAGTAATGGGCCTCGACTAAAATCATGCCCTTGCTTAGCTTCTTCCCTTCTCTATCCTTCCTCATCCATACCCATACTCCTTTATCTTCGGTCACTTACATTTGAAACTTTTATTGAAAATCTAATTCTGGGACACTTCAACTTATCAGAATATGATTTTTAGTATGTTAAACCTTTATTGCTTGTATATGTAAATGAATATTTGTGTGTTAATATTTTTAATCTTGGAAATTAAACTCTTTATTTAATCTTTTAATTTACCTGTAGCCCTCTGGAACTTCCCATATACAAGATCATCTCATCTGCAAATATTATGCTTTTATTCCATTACAAGCCTTAAAATATATTTACTTTTCTTGGGTTACTCTACTTAGTGTCCTCTTATTTACAATTTTAAAGGAAACGCTTTTAATGTTTCCCTATTTTATTTAACTTTCTTATACATCTCTTATTTCAACTTAAAATGTCCTTTGTATTATGAGTCTTTATAGACTTTTATCATGAATACATGTTGGATTGTACAAAATGATTTTTGTACAAAATTAATTTCATCAAATGATTTTTCTTCTTAATTCTGCTAATTTATTTTCTATTGTTTCACATTTCAATGCTTTCTCTCTCCTTTCAGTTCCTTCTCCCCATCACACTCCTTCCCTCTCTCTCTGTCATCCTGATTTCAGAGCATTGTGAAATTAATCTTTCAAAGATTTCATAGGTTTCTTTATTGACTCTCAATTTTTTATATATTTTCTCAATATAATTAATTTATCCCATTCTCTTTATTATTTGTTATCTTATATTTAAGGAAACTTATTTTGTTCTACAATTCCTAATTTCCTTTTATTGTTAATTTTATTTATATACATTCCATACCCACCAAGTATATACTTCCCATTCCCAACTCCCACCAAATCCTGGTAAACTCTAATCTATTTTCTGTCTCTGTGGATTTTATATTTCTAGAGAATTTTTTAAGTGATATCATACAGTATTTGTCCTTATGTGTCTTGCATATTTCACTGAGAATAAAGTTTTTGAGTTTCTTCCCTGTTGCAGACTGTCTCAGAATTTAATTCTTTTTTATGACTAATAAAAATCCCATTATGTATATGTAGCACATTTTGTTTCTCTATTCATTTGTTGATGGATACCCACATTTTTTCCAACTTTTAGCTATTGTAAATAATGTTGCTTGCTATAAACATTGATGTAAAAGAATCTGTTTGAAACCTTATTTTCACTTCCTTTGGGTATATATCTAAGAGTGGAATTTTTGCATCAATGGTAACTTTATATTTAACTGTTTAAGAAACTTTTAATTTGAGATCTTTCTTCTCTGTTAATACAGGTGTTCATAGCTATAAATTTTCCTCTGATCACTGCCTTTGCTGCATCCTATAACTTTTATAGGTTGTGTCTTTATTTTCTTTTGTTTCTAAGTATTTCCTAATTTCTTCTTTAACTCATTGTTAACTCTAAGAATACACCATTGTGCTGTTTAATTTCCACATGTTTGCAAGTTTCCAGTTTTCCTTCTGCTATTAATTTCTAATATCACTCCATTGTGGTATGAGAAGTTGTGTTGTATTATATCAACATTTTAAAATTTATTTAAACTTCTCTTGTGCCCTAAGATATGGTCTGTCCAGGAGAATGATACATGTACACTTGAAAAGAATATGTATGTGTTCTATGCATATCTGTTTTATAGTATTGTTAAGGTTCTCTATTTCCTTGTTAATCTCTTGTCTAGATGCTCTATCCAGTTTTGAAAATTCTATACTGAACTCTCTACCTATTATTATAGAACTGTTATTTTTCCCTTTATTTCTGTTTATGTTTCATATATTTTCAGGTTCTAATTCAACAATTAAATTGTTAAATGTGGCAAGTACAGCCTAGTTTATTAATCATTTTCTGGCTTCTTCTGACCCTCTCTCTTGGCCTGAAGAGATCTCCTTGGCACAAAGCTCTGTTTCCATGGTTCTGCCTTTAAAGTCATTTTCACTTAATTTCATCCCATTTCCATGCTGTTAAATTCATGCTTGAAGTGTTTCTTCTTATACAAAATGCTCACAATCCTTGAGAGTCTTCCATGCAATTCAAGGAGCCAAGCCATGATGCAAAAGGAGGTCACACAGATCCTCATGGATAATTGCATCTCTGTTTCTGACTTTATCTGAGATGGTTGATTGGCTCTATTAGTCAGATGTATAATCTCTTTAGCATATGGATGTTTGCTAAATGGAAACACAGAGTTCCATTCTCTGGGAACTCCTAGAATTCAGGGAGTACCCACTGAAGCTACTTCTGGTTCTAATTTCAGTGCATGTTATCGGATAGGCTGAGAATATTTCAAATATATGTTTTTTTAAGTTCTGGTTCTTTTTTGCCTAGTAGTTCAGACCTTGGTTTATTTCTTTCTTCACAAATTTTACTATAAGTATCAAAGAGAAACCAGGCTCTACATGCCACACTTAGCTTAGAAATCTCTCCAGCTAAATATCCAAGTTCATTGTTTAAATAGTAAGACTTCCATCTGACATCAGAACTCAATTCTACCAAGTTTTTTGGCTCTGTATAGTAAGGATTACTTTTCTTTTAGTTTCCAATAACGCATTCATTGTTTCCTTATAAGTCTTCACCAGAAGCACCTTTAATGTTTAACATTCTGTTTAAGACATTTTAAGCTTTTTCAATCAAGCACTTCAAATTCTCCCAATCTATACACATTATACAATCCCAAAGACAATTCCACAGTTTCAGGTATTTGTTATAACACTACCCCACTTCTGGACCCAAAAATACTGTGTTAGTTTGCCAAGGCTGCTATGACAAATTCCAAAAACTGGTTGGCTTAAACAACAGGGATTTTTTGTCTTACAGTTTGGGGTTTAGAAATCCAAATCAAGGTATCAACAGACCAGGCCATACCTGAAGTCTTTAGATTTCTCATGCTAGGTTTTTGGCAATCATTTCTGCTTCTGTTATATGTCTACTTTTCTTTTTCTGTCTCCTCTTATGGCTTCTGTTTCCATAACCAAATGTCTTTTGCTTATAAATACTCCTGTCATACTAGATTAAGTATATTTCACTTTGGCCTCTTATCTTCAAAGATCCCATCTACAAATGATTTCATACCCACAGAACTAGAGCAAGGTTTAGTACTTGAATCACATTTACAAATAAGTTCACCCTCACAGGACCAGGGTTAGAACTTGAACATATGGTGGCATGGTATATTTTTCAATTTACCGCATAATATATACATGCATACCCTACAAATCTGTTTTAAATACTGTGTATATCCAATTTTTTATATACAATAATGTTGTCATCATTCAGACTGAAATATTTTCTAAGTTCTGTCATAGATTTATTTTCAAACATGTTTCTTAATTCATATATATTTCTGGGATATTTTTATATATTTTACTAATAATTTTGTTGTTTCTGTTTAGCTTACAGAACAGTATATTGTCCATATTTACAAAAATTCCCATTTATATTTGAAAACAAAGTGAAAATTAATTTTGATAAGAAAAGTATTCAAAATATGTCCATTATGTCAAGTTTTCAATTTTGCTCTTTGGATCTTCTGTATATTTACTGATTACCCTTTTTCTTTATCAATTACTCATGAAGGTCATTTAATCATTCCTATTCTGAGTATATAATTCTTTCTCAATGTAATTCCAACCTTTTTAGCGTCAAACTTTTTGATGCTATAATATTAAATCAATGACATTTCTGATGCTAAGCTACACAAACTAAAATTCCTTCAATCTTCATGGTTAATTGACCTTTTTTAAATTAGGAAATGCCCTTTAAATCTTTATGTTTTTGCATTTAAGATCATTTTTCTTATAAGTGATATAGTCAAACTACTCTCTTTGCTAATGCTTGCATGACATATTTCTTCCATTCTTTTATTTAAAATAATTCTGCATATTTACATTTGAAATGTGTCTCTTTTAAACAGCATACAGCTGGATTTTAAATTTAAATTTGTTAGTGCTTTTTATAATTGTTGGATTACAGTATTTACAGATAATAAAATCAATTATAAATTTGTTTTTTAAATTTATTTTTGCTTTCTACTTGTCCTAACTCTTATGTCCTTTTTGTTCTCATTTTCTTGCATTAATTTTCAATTTACTAGTTTGGGGGTTCTATATACTGTTTCCCTTCTTTGGTAAGTACTGTGGAAATTTCAACACATATACTTAACTATTCAAACTCTAAAATTTATTAATACCTTTACCAGCCTCCTAGACAATCCAAGAAATTAGAAAGTTTTAATTCTTTTTACCCACATTCAAAAGTATATGTTATTAAAGCTGTATATTTTAATTATATATTATCTCTTTTTTAAACAGATGTTTAGTTGCCTTTCCTTTTTTTATCAACCTGACAACATAATTTTCTCAAAATTCTTTCCCTGCCAATGTTTTCTAAGCAAGTTTTTATTTTTTAGAATTAGTAAGCATAGTTATTTTATAATCTCTCTGATAATGAAAATATTTGAAGAATTTGCTTATCTGTTTCTGCTTCCTGTTGATTCACATGTTTCTGCTCTTTTCCCTTCTTTTCTCTGGAATATTTTTATTTACTTTCTCTCAATTGCCTGGGAACACTATCCATTTACTGTTACTTTAAACTAAATTATTAGCTTGCATTTTTTTGGCATCACCCACGGAATGTGAATTTGAGCTGCAAATATGTACTTTTCCACTTGAAGTTACAAATTACAAGAAGGTCTTTCTCCTTACTTTGCTTGGTCTCAAGGCAAATTTATGTACAATTTTCAAGATGTGGTGGAGGCACTGGTCAGTTTATTTCTGGTTGTGATGGTTTGGCTAATGTGCCAACTAGGCCAGGTAATTGTGCCTGGTTTTTGGTCAAGGAAGCACTGGGCTAATTGTAATACCAAGACATTTATGGGCTTTAGTCATTGGTGAGTTTACTGCATAGATGGCTGATTACATCTGCATCAACCAAGCATATTGCTGTCAGCAATGAGTGACACTTTATCTAATAAGTTGAATGCTTTAAAAGGGGAAGTGATTTCATCATTCAGAGGGAATTTCCCAGCTCATCTTTGGACAGCCAGTGTCTCCTGGAAACTCATCAAGGACCTTCACTGAACTTTCATCGGAGCCCCTGGTTTGCAGCCTGCCTGCAAAACCTGGACTTTTGCATCCCCAAGGTCACATGAGAGACTCTTATAAAATCTCATACTATTTATAGATATCTCCCATTGATTCTGTTTCCCTAGAGAACCCTGACAAATACACTGATTCATACTTAAACTGAGGCTATAGACCTTTGAGTACAAACTGTTTAGGGAAAGGTTATCCTTTTGTACTCTCTACCTCAGCTGGATTGTAGCTTTTGTCTTTCTCTTCATGTCCCTTGAGATCATGTAAACAAAACTTAAGTTCTCTACATTCAACAAGTGCTATTGGGCAATATTGACTTCAGAATTACCTTTACTTCTCTAGATCCCAGGCTTCTTTTAAGCTCTGATCTTGTAATTCTTTAGTATATTGTCACTTCAGTTTAAAAAAATTGTTTAAAACTATGCTAGCAGGATTTTTTTGTGCATTCTTTTTATTGGAAAGCATTGTCCAAGATATGTCTAGTCAAATTACCAAAATATAGTGAAGAATCTCAAGTCGGGTAGTAGCATGTTAAACAATGTAATTTAGAAATATCATTCTGCTAAGGGCAGGAAGAGTTGGTTAAATGTGCTAAGATTAGTGACAGAAACAATTTTTAGAAATTTTTTGAGATAGTTCAGAGAAACAATCAATTTCTGGGGCTAGGAATTGAGCACCGTAAAGAAGTCCAAGTAGCACAAAAGCTGTTAACTCATCAGGAAATCTTTTTTTATATATATTTTACCTATTAAGACTCTTTAGTATGCACATTTTAAAGAAAACAATTTAAGTTAGCTGCAGAGGGAAAGTTAGCATTTTTTTAAAAAGACACTAAAATATGTCTTCCTGGATCTAAAGTTGAGATATTCAATCAGGCTGTACAAGGACAAATAATAAAGTACAGGAATGCAGTTAAAAATATTTAGCTAAGGAGACTAATGTCCCTAAGATCCAATTCCGAATTAGTTTTAACAGGAACATATATGATCCAACCTGACTCATGATTCTACTCCTGAGTCTATTAGCTATGCCACCAGTGTCAAATTGTGAATTTATTGATTAAAAAAATATATTGATCACATACTAGATGCTCAATTTTCCTTTATACCTAACATTTCTCTAAAAATAGTGTATAAATGTAAGAAGTGAGCAATAGATTTAAAAAAAAATACTTGACAATTTAAGAGTATGTCTTCCTTCCTTAAATACTAGATAACAATTCTTAAATAGGGACACCTTAGAGACTTGACAGATGCACATGTGTACTTGAAAAAGGATTTTCTTTAGTTGAGTCTTGGGAAAGAAGTGTTAACAGAAGTATTGGGAAGAGCTGAGATATCTGAATGCAAAAAAAAAAAAATTGTTTGTGTCTCTTTCTCAAACCATATGCTAGAAGTTTGGAAAATTTCCCTAGGAAATGTTACACATTTCTTATCAGGCATTTCTGAGTTGACCTCACAGAGTCTTCTCTGAACCCTTAATACATGATTGGAACAGTAACATAATCTCATATACAAAAAAAGTTATTGAAAGAGCAGAAAAAGGAAATAACCTCTAAAGGAAGGAAGGAATGTAACTTACTATGGTACTGGGTACTTACAAAAGTAAATAAAAACACTTTTGAAAGATCTCCAAAAACTCTCAAAGTCCCAAGATAAATGAGTAGCTCATGCACACACACACACACACACACACACACACACACACACACAACTGCAAAATATCCAAGGGTATAAGAAACCATGAAATGAAACCTGCAGAAACAAAAGATACAGAAACAAATCCTAAGAGACTTCAGAAATTTTAATTTGAAACTAAAACAATTGTTTAAAGTAACTGTAAAGAAATAAAATGGGGGTTGAAAAATGTGCAAAGAGAAACAAATTTGAAAATAATTACAGAGAACTTCTTGAAATAAAGTTACAAAAAGTAAAGTGAAAATCTCAATGAAAAGCTTAACTAGCAGAATAGACATAATGGAAGGCAGGTTTAGGGAACTGGCTATAGTTCTCAAAAATAAATTAATCAGAATCCTGCTCAAAGAGACAAAAAGTTGAGGGGTATTAACAGGAATTTTAGAGGCATGGAAGATGGAGAAAGACTATCTAGGAAAATTTTTTTTCACATTTCCAGAATGTGAAAATGGAAATGATGAGGAAGAGAAAATACTAATAGATGTTTTCTGAAATTGCTGAAAAGCAAAAGAGAAAGCAACCAAAGAATAAAGATACATTGCCTACAAAATAAAAAAGAACTAGACTGACTACTATTTCTTATGAACAGTAACAAAAAATGGAAGATAATGGACAATATCCTCATTTTAGTAAGGAAAAAAAGCTGTCATTTATAATTTTTATAGTATGAATGTTTATTATACAATAAAATTAGGATAATATACTTACATATTACTAAAATTATTGTAACAGATACTATAAAATACATAGTGTTGACTACTGAACATGGAATGGATGACTCTCTTCAATTTAGTAAATGCTGCCTATGTATTAACACACAGATGGAATATATATTTGGGCAACAGACAATCTATTTTATGACTTATTTTTTTACAATTTTTTTTTATTTTTAAAGAAGCTTTAGATTACTTAAATGTTACATAAAAATATAAGGGGTTCCCAGATGCCCCACTCCCTACCCTCCCACATTTTCCCACATTAAGGAGGTGAGGAACATCAAAGTCACTGAGAAACTGAGGACCTCTGTCAAGGAAACCATGAGAAATTGAATCCTTCCAACTACCATGGGAGTGAACTTGTTAGGTGATCCTCCCCAGTCAAGCTTTCATATGAAATCTTGTCCCAGAGGCACCCAACTGAACTGCACCAGGACTCCTGACAGAGAGAAACTATAAGATAATAAATACTTGTTTTTTTATTATCATTATATTATGAAATAATTTGTAACACAGCAACAGAAAAATAACACAAACATAAAAGAAGCATACAAGCAAGTAAACTGCAGACAATCCTATAAATATACACAAATGAAATTATGGTAAATATAATGGTAAGAGTAATTGCATAAAAAGAATATGTATCATAATCCCAGAAATATATGTTTCTCAATAGAAAACTGATCGACATTCTTACAACCAATTAAAAAGGAAAAAGTAAGATGGTTATCTCAAAACATCCAGAATTGTCTTATGAAAAGCAATACCAATTAAAAACTTCAAACTGCTAATAAAAATTTAGTGTGTAGTTTGCTTAGCTGCTGAAACCAGATACCATAAAATGAGCTGGCTTCCAACAATGGTAATTTATTAGCTTACAAGCTTACAATTTTGAGGCTCTAAAAATGACCAAATAATGGCATCATCAAGGTTATGTTTTCTTCCCAAAAACTGGCTGACAGTGATCCTCGACTCCTCTGTCACATGACAAGGCACATGCCAGTGTCTGCTGGTCTCTCCTTTCTCTTTCATGTTTTTTATTTAATTTAATTTAATTTTATTTTATTTTATTTTATTTTATTTCAACTTCTTGCTTCCATGGCTTCAACCTCTTTGTCTGAATTTCATTCTCTCTTTATCCCATTAATAAAGGATTCCAGTAAGAGGATTAAAATCCACACTGGTCCACATCCTAACTGAAGTAACCTAATGAAAAGGCATTCTTACAATATGTTTACACCCACAGAAATGGATTAGCTTTAAGAACATGATTTTCTGGGCTATGTAGTTTCAAACCACCACACTTTCACTACCCTCTGGACCCCCAAACCACATGTTCTTTCCATATGCAAATCCTTAAATCACTTTAGTAACAATACTAAGTTTAAAGCTTCATCAAAATTAATTATAGGTGTGGTGTGTCTTGAGGCACAATTCTCCTCTGGCTGTGGGCCTGTGAAACCTAGAGTACAAGTTATCTTTTTCCAATATACAAAAAAAAAGGTTAATCATAGAATGAACATTCCCATTACCATAAGGAGGAAATGGAAGGAAAATAGAGGTCATGGGTCCCAAACAATTCTGAAACCCTGAAAAGCATATTCCATTAGATTTCAATGTCTGCCATTCATCTATGGAATGATAGTTTGTCCTTCGGACCTGGTGGAATGGCAGCTCCACACTTTCCAAGGTCTTGTGTGGTGGTCATGCTCTCCCCAAACACTTGGATTAAGACTCCAACATCTTCAAGGATTAGGGTAACAGGCAAACTCTAGGCTCCACCTTCATCAACCATCAGTGTGGCAGCCAGATTTTAGGCTAGACCCTTGTCAAACATCAAGATGGCAGCCAGATTCTAAGAAATCCCCTGGGCATCTGAGGAAACTGGGGTTATAACTCTTCCTCTACAATGGGTCAGAAGACCAACCCACTTCAAGAGCTGGTGCCTACTCACACTTTCTACATAAATGGGTGATCCCATTTTTTTGGCCCAAGAAGATGTCTTCAGTCTGGAACTTAGCTTCCACAGTTCTGCCTTAGAAGTGATTTTCCCTTCAATCTGTACCTTTTCTGAACCTTTTAGTCCAAGCTGGCAATGATTCTGTTCATACCAATATCACAAAAAAAGTTGTCAGTTTTATGTGTAGTACAGAGGAGTCCAAACCATCAAACCATAAGACCTCCTACAGAACCTCCCTGGATAACTGCACCTCCAATCCTGACTAGCACTGTAATGGTTGACTGTTTCCATGTTCATTTAAACCCTCACATGGAGTACTATTCTGTGGGAATTCATTTTCTGGAAGCTCAATATAGTCTAAACCATCAATTTATGGTTTCTTTGTGCCCAAGAGTTCAATTCTCAACTTATCCTTTTCCTTTCATATTTTACTATAAGCTGCACAGAGAAACCTGTCAGCACTTTTCACATTTAGTTTGGAAATCTCCTCAGCTAATTATCCATGTTCTTCATTTTCAAATCCTGTCTTCCATTTTATATCAGGACTCAATTTTTTCAAGTTCTCTGCCACTTTAAAACAAGGGTCAACTTTATTCCAGTTTGCAATGACACATTCATCTTTTCTGTCCAAGACTTCATTCGAAGTGCCTTTAGTATTTGTAGCAGTTTGATATGGTTTATGAATTCCAAAAATAGATATTGGATTATGTTTGTAAACTGGTCTGTACCTAGGCATGATTAAATTATGACTAGGGTTTGACTGGGACATGTCAGTAGGGCATTGAGTCTCCATCCGGTGGGCAGGGACTCACAGATAAAACTACACTGCAAAACAGAAGAGTTATTTGGAGTTTTGAGTTGGAGTTCTGATGTTGAGTTTTAATGCTGGAGCCCGGGGAAGTAAGCACACAGAGGAGCTTGGTCATGAGGAAGGAGAGAAGGCCCCAGGAAAAGAGATGAGCTGTTCACCTGATAGTCTACAGCTGGCCTTGTGGAGAGAAGCAAACCTGAGCCAGGAAAGAGACAAGCCCCAGATAGAGAGGAACCCAGGAATCCTGAACCCTTACAGAAGCTGGGACCATGGAGCTTTGGGAGGAAGAGGAACCCTTGCAGATGTCAGCAGCCATCTTGCTCCAACACGTGGCAATAGATTTTGGTGAAGGAAATAACTTATGCTTTAAGGCCTGGTAACTGTAAGCTTCTATCCAAAACAAATACCCTTTATAAAAACCAACGGATTTCTGGTATTTTGCATCAGCACCGCTTTGGCTGACTAATTACAGTGTTCATATTTCTACCAGTAGTCTCTTCAAAGCAATCTAGGCCTTTTCTATCAGGCACCTCACAATCCTTTCCACCCTATTCAAAAGCCTTGTTTTAAAAAACATTTTTGTTATTTCCAATAGCAGCACCCCACTTGGGTACCAAAATCTGTTTTAGTTTGCTTAGCTGCCCAAATCAGATACCATAAAATGAGTTGGCTTTTAACAATGGAAATTTATTAGCTTGCAATCTTACAGTTTTAAGGCAATGAAAATGTCCAAATCACAACATCATCAAGGTGATGCTTCTTCCCAAATACTGGCTTCTGGTGACCTGAACTCTTCTGTCACTTGGGAAATCATATGCATCTGTCTTCTGAGGTCACCTCTTGCTTCCAAGGCTTTCTGTCTATTTGAATTCCCTGTCTTTATCCCATTTATAAAGGACTCCAATAAGAGGATTAAGAGCACCCTGAGCCACCCCTTAACTGAAGTAACCCAATCAACATGTCCTCCTTACAATAGATTTTTATACCCACAGGAAAGGATTGGGTTTAAGAATATGATTTTCTGGGGTACATAATTTCTGTTTAAGATCAAGAACAAGACAAGAATGTTCATTTTCTCACTTCTAGTAAACAATTTATTTGAGTTTTCAGCTAGTGAAGTAAATGAAGAAATGTAATAAAAATAATAAGTGTTTGGAAGAAAAAATAAAGGTGTCATGGCTTCCTAATTATCAACTAAAATTTTATTTATTTAACTATGCTAAAATTAATAACATTTGCTTATGAAAAAAAACATAAAGTGAGTGAAAATCCTTAAAGACACAAACAGGAGATGTGTGTAACACATAATTAGCAAAACAAATTTGTATGGAAAATTTGTAGATAAATAACACAACTCAATTAAAAAAACCTAGGAGGAAAATTGCCAAACAAATTGTTAAATTACACAAATAGGCACATAAAAGAAGACATATAAATTGCATAGAAAACTGTACATTAGCGTTTAGCTGACTGGCAATCAGTGAAGTGTAGATTAAACTGACTATATTACATAATTTCATATCCAGGAAATTTATGAAATTTACATTCAGACAGTACCTTAAGTTGAGAAAAATGTGAAGTAATGAGAACTCTGAACTGGCACCTCAAAAGTTTAAACTAGTAAAATAATTTGAGAAAATAAATTGGTGTTGCTACTAAAGTTGACACAATATGACTTAACAATTCCACTACATACTTCAAAAACAGGAAAATCTAAGCCATGTATATTTATGGTCACAGATAGGTAAAAATGATCAGTAAATCTAAGGGAGTAACAGAAATGTCAGGAGAGTATTATTCTTCAGTAGTTACGAAAATGTTTTAAAATTGTTGAGAGGCACACCTGGAGCCCCTATACCAGTGGTAATATTTTATTGCTTGGTCTGAATAATGTGTGGAGCGGTATTTATTTTATTATATTCCTTAATTATATTCTTTTTATTATATTCCTAAACCGTATGCATATATTTTTGGATTTTATATGTACATTTCACAATAAAAACATCTAAGTGAGATTTTTAACTTACACAGTTTTACCAATATTTACTCCATTTTTATTCAAAATTATTTATAATTTTTATTCAAAAATTATTTATTCCAAAAAGTGCTCTCAAACAAAAACATCTACCTCATAATCACTCCTTTGAAAGGAGTGACATTTCTAACATCCCTAACCTGATATTTTATTGAAGGCATTCCTTACCATATAAGATATGTCACATAGTAAATCTCAAAATACTTTTTAATGTATTTTTTTATTTTTTGTATGTAAACTCTTATTACTTCAAAAATGGTGATCCTTCTTTTCAGTACCCAGAAGGAACTAGATTTATGCTTTGCTAACAGGGAAATGACCGGTGTTCACATCATGTTCATACCAAAAATGCAAGAAATACACAATCAGAGAGAGAAGAAAGATTCAATTTCTTTGGTTATTCATCTTATCCCACTGAGAGAGCCAGGCCAAAGTTCCCTGCTACAAACTAAATATTATATGTGTATGTGTATTTACAAATAAGAAACTGTCTCATTTTTATGCTAAGGTCTAGGAAGTGTTCTAGTGCAATATATAAGTTAACTTAGGAATTATAGAAAAATGTTAATCATTTAGAAAACTTTTAAAGCCAATTTATTTGACTAAAACAGTTTTCTCAAAGTATCAACAAAAGGATTGATGTAAAAGCAAACACACAAAGAATTTTATTTGAATCAACTTAAATTATTTTATTTATTCCAAAATTTTAATGCCATAAAAATGTCTAAAATCATTTTTCTCAATTTTTCATCTGAAAAACAATATTTTGAGCTTTGTTTAAAACATCTAGATGGGACTTGAAATACTGAAATCAACTATTTTCTTTGAAGTTGCTCTTCATATTGATGGCATCATTTATTCAAATTTCTGCTTAAATTCAATGTGAGTTCAGAAATAAATCATCAAAAAAGTAGCTATGCTAATTTTCTTTTGAGTGACACATAATTGACTAATAGGTGATTGTTGATTGTTTAAAACATATTTGAGAGGAATTAAAATTCCATTATAATATTTTAATAGTGTTAAAATAAAAGGTGAGTTTATGATATATATGTCCATGGAGGTTAAATGAATAATTTCTCATCTCCCCTGGGAACTTATACATATATTATTTGTAACTGTTTTACCAAGGTCTTCACAAACGTGGGTAATTATAAAAGTTTTGGTCTGACTAGGTGTGCTCAATTCATTGAAGCATGTTAAAAAGTGATGTAGCCCTTCAACTCAATAAACACATCATTTTGCTCTTCACTATTTTTCATACATACGATGAAAACAGAAAAACATATTTAATCAAGAGTACAAATAAACAAATACTAATCTTTTAATGTTCATCATAACCATTAATAAAATATAAATTATGAAAAGGACCTAATGAAAATGCTTGAGACAATCCTTGGGAAGCACATGATAAAAACATATTATGAAATAAATTTCAATCAGAGATGTAGGTATATAATAAGAATGAATTACTTTATTGGCAAACTGCTAAAGGAATTTTCAAATAGCTTCCTTAAATACAATTAAAAGTTTTGAGATTGAAGTTTGGGTTTAATATTGACTGTCTCCCAAATTCCCAGCAATTTATATAAAAATATGGAAAAATGATGGATATATTTATCACCATAAAACCTTATATTATAGGATAACCTAGTACTATATTTCAGTAGGAAATGTCAAACAATGAGGCAAATACATAAAGATCAGGAAAAATTTTCAATGCTTTATCATATTGTGGTAGGTTGAATTATGTACACCAATTTAGACATGTTCTTAATCTTAATCCATATTCCTCTGAGAGTGATCCCATTGTAAATAGGATTTCTCAAAATTGTTATTTTAAATTAAATTGTTGCCCAACTGAATGAGGGTGAATCTTAAGCCACATTTTTTGTATTTTTCCTTCTATAAGCAGAAGAAATCCAGACATAGTCAGCAGAAGCCACAGGGGACAGCAAGAACCCATAAGTAAACAGGAACTAGGAAGAGAAATGAAAGGGCATAACCAACTATGTGATGGGAAAGCTAAGGACCCCAAGGATTACTGGCAGCCAGCACAAAATACTACAGACATTGAAGAGAAAGCATCACCTTTCTGATGCCAGGATTTTGGACTTCTCTTGCCTCAAAACTATGAGATAATAAATTTCCATCATTTACGCTAACCCATTGTCTGCTATTTGTCATAGCAACCTGGAAAGCAAAGACAAATGTGAAATAGGCAGGTCTTTTATTATGAAGTGAAAGCTAAGCTCTGGCCTGGGCTTTTTTTCTAAACATCCCACAGGGATCAATGCTGAAGTAATCAGCCTACCCTTGTTCCCCTCACCAATTTATCAATTTCAATATCCATTCAAAGACAGGACATTTAAAAAATAACTGGTATGGAAGTAATGAGGAGTAGACTTGTCCTAGTTTTCCTCATAACCCTATGAAGGCAGTACTAATAAACAGATGAGGAAGTTGAAGCACAGATGTTTATATAATTTGCAATGTTGACACAGGTAGAAGGTAATATAACCAGGATACTAAGACATGCAGTATGCCTCCAGAGCCTACTCTTTTTTCTTAAACACTATTCTATAAGCTTAAATGAAGTTTTCTGAAATTATTTGAGTGAGAAAAACTCATCTTGAAATTTCAGAAGTGAGGAGAACATACTGCTGAAGATCAATTTTAGTTTTCATAAAATCTTCAGAAAATTGAAAGCTTAAAAATGCAAGAATTTATTATATTTATCAAAGGAACAAAAAGAAAGAAAATATACAAGAGAAAAAGGTAACAATAAGATAAGATTATTAGTAGATTACATAAGAAAACATGATGACTGAGAATGCAATAGGGCTTGAGTTAATATAAGAGAGTATTTAGAATAATGTGTAGCACAAAGCAATTATGCCAATAAACATTAGATAGTATAATTATTATAAAAGCTCTTGCCATTAAAGAAAGTTGATCCAGACCTTGTGGCTGTTTGCCTTTGTTACCCAGCTCCTGAAACAAATACCACACAATGGGTTGATTTAGCCACATAATTATATTGGTTCATGATTTCAGGGGCTAGAAGGCTTGCTTTCTCCTAGGGGCAGTATCTGCTGCTGGCTGGCAATCTTTGGGATTCCTTAACTTTTCTACCCCATGGCACTGCACATTGCAGCTTCTTCTCCTATCTCTTCTGGGTGCCATTGACTCCCAGCTTCTTCCTGTGGCTTCTCTTCTGTGTCCAATTTCCTTTACTTTTAAAAACTTCAGCAATATTGGATTTAGGTCCACCTTCATTCAGTTTGAGCACACCTTTAGTAAGATCTTCAAAGGTCCTATTTATAAATGGGTTCATACCCATAGGATCAAGGGTTGGAACCCAAATAAGATTTTAGTGGGAGCCATGACTGAAGACCCTCTAGACCCCAAAAAGACATGGTCTTCCCACACGCAAAATATATTCATTCCATTGCAACATCCCCAAAGCTTTAAGCCATTTTAGAACAATGCTAACTACAAAGACTTTTTATCAAAACCATTTATGGGCATGGTCCATCTTAGGGCAAAATCCCTCTGTCGGTGGACATGTAAAACCTAGAAAAAAGTTATCTGCTTCTAAAACACAATATTGGAACAGGCATAAGATATATATTCCCATTCCCAGAATGGAGAAATTGGAAGGAAAGCAGGAGTAATTGGTCCCAAACAAGTCTGTATCCCAGCAGGGCAAATCCCGTTAGATTTCAAGGTTTGAGAGCTATCTGTGGCTTGATTCTTTGTCTTCTGGGCCTGATAAAGTGTCAGTTCCACTCTTTATAAGCACTTGTGAAGCTGCCTTGCTCTCCTTGAACACTTTGTCATAGGTCCACCCTCTCCAAGCATAGGTGGTGGCACTCTCCTTGAACAACAGGGCACAAGATCCACTCTCTCTGAGTGCAAGGAAAATGGTTTTCAGTCTCCAAGCTCATGGGTGGACCTGCTGTTTCCACACAAGTGGATGGGCCTACTCTCTTGTCCTGAGGAGACTTTTCAGTCCAGACTTCTAGTTCCAATGTTCTGCCCAGGTAGTCACTCTTCCTTCAATCCATATCGTGTTTCTGTCCCTTTCAGTCCAGGCTGGCAGTGTGTCTGCTCATTCAAAATCCTTAAAAACTCTGTCACTTTTTGGTGCAATCCAAGAGGTT
Organism: Cabassous unicinctus; assembly: GCA_029593785.1. Taxonomy (NCBI): domain Eukaryota; kingdom Metazoa; phylum Chordata; class Mammalia; order Cingulata; family Chlamyphoridae; genus Cabassous; species Cabassous unicinctus. Next base: position 36,053 of record JAQZBX010015202.1, read on the forward strand.
CTAACCTCTCAGATGAAAGGATCTTCCACAGATCCTTCCTGAATAACTTCATTTCCAATCCCAACTTCTTCTGAGATAGTTCACTGGATCCATGAGTCATCCATCTAATCTCTTCAGCAAACAGCTGTTCAGTCACACTCTCTTTGGCAAAGGGCTGTTCAGTCAAATCCTTTCTTAATGTCCTGTTTTCTGGGAATATACTTCCTTGGAGCTCAGGAAAGGCAATGATAGATCCACATCTGGCCCTAGTTTCAGAGTGCATTATCTGAATAGGCTAAGAATTTTCAAAATCATCAATTACTGGTTCTTTTGTGTTTAAGTGTTTAATTCTCAGCTTATCTCTTTCCTCTCTCATTTCACTATGAGCTGCAAGGAGAAACCAAGTTGTATCTTCCACACTTAGCTTGGAAATCTCCTCAGATAAATATCCAAGTTATTGTTTTCAAAGTCTGCCTTCCATCCAACATGAAAACACCATTTTGCCAAGTTCTCTGCCACTTTATAACAAGGATTGCCTTTCTTCTAATTTCCAATGACACACTCATCATTTCCTTCTAAAGCCTGTGGCAAATACTTTAACATCCATATTTCTGCCAACATTTTTTTCATGATGAATTTTGTATTCTCAAAAATGATACAAACTCTCTCTATAGCTCTTTCTCATTTTTGAGCCCTCAAAATTCTTTCCACTTCCAGCCATTAGCCAATTCTAAAACTGTTTCCACATATTTTAGATATTTGCAGCAGCACCCCACTTTCTGGTAGCAATACTTTTTTGGTTTACCAGCAGCAAAACAAATACCATATAATGGGTTGTATTAACAAAATTAATTTATTGACTTATGGTTTCAGGGAGTAGAAGGCTTGCTTCATCCCAAGGTCAGTATCTTCTGCCTGGCTCACAATCTTTTGGGTTCCTTGGCTTTTTGTCATATGGCAATTTACCATAGGAGTGCCTTTTTTTTCTTCTGAGTTCTGTTGTTTTCCACCTTCTAATTGTTCCCTGTGGCTTCTCTTCTGTGTCCAATCTCTTAACTATAAGAACCTCAGCTATATGGGATTAAGGCCCATTGTTATTCAGTTTGGGCACACCTTAACTAATAACATCTTCAAAGTTCTTATTTTTAAAAAAAATTCACACTCACAAGGCCAGGGGTTAAGATCTGAACATGATTTTTTATAGACATGATTCAATCCCAAACATTGTTCATTAAGTTAGATTATTTGTTAATTTGATTATTTTCTAATTTGCATACAGAAATTGTACACTCCTTGTTCTCTGTGTCAGGCAAGTCATATTTTTCATACATGAGTCTGGAGAGATGGTTTATATTCATAACTCCATTTTCATTACTAAATTCTAAAACTAAGTTCATAATTAAGATATTGTGCATTTTCCTTTGCATGCTGCTTGTTTCTGTGATTTTTTAAATTAATGCAGAAATGATCAACTTTCAATCCACTCACTAGGAAAAGAATATTCACTTCAACAAATGGTCCTGGGAAAACTAGATGTCCATATGCAAAAGAATGAAAGTGAATCCTTCCCTCACACTATATAAAGGAATAAACTTCAAATGGATCAAAGACCTAAATATAAGAACCATAAGTATAAAAATTCTAGAAGAAAACGTAGGGAAGCATCCTGAAGACCTTTTATTAGAGAATGGTTTCTTAGACCTTATACCAAAATCATAAGCAACAAATGAAAAAAAAAAAAA